>JAVDBV010082725.1:0-10662 GCA_032619315.1 Piper longum | reverse complement strand
GCCTATTTTATAAATCCCTTCCCAGGCATATATATATTTTTATCGAGTTTTCAGTGAGATCAGAGATGGAGAAATCGACTGCACGTACCATGCAGAGGATGCCATGACAGTCAAAGTGGGCTCTGGATTAGTGCTAGCGGACTATTCTATTCCCGAGGGATCATGACAACTTCGCGTTTGAGTTCCTCACACCCGGAGAACGTGGAGGTTTACGGGTACTGTTTAGTACAACGCATGTCATGACTTGTGGTTAAAAGGGTACTGATGGCGACTGCCTGAGAGTACTCGGCCTTCGTGCTCAAGACCAGGAGAAATATGGAGGTAAGGAGAGGGCTTAGGATTTGAGACCAGAAAATGAAGAAAATATCGAGGGCGGCAATAGCAGCAGCAGTTCAGTTAGTTCGGGATGCTACTGGGTCTACAGCCCAGTGGCTCCTCAGTAGATACCCTTCAGAGAGTTCACGAGGAGTATATGATGTTTCCTTTCATATGAGAGTTTGCTCTCATAGCCAGCTTGTTATTAGTTATATTTTGGACCAGTAACGTTCGTTACTGACGTTTTTGTACTATATGTAGGTGACGAGTACGAGATGGGTGCGCCAGCTGGACGGAGGAGCAATGAGGTCTTCTGCACACACACATATGTTTGGTGATGATTGTTTAATATTTTGTTTATGATTCTATTATATATGAACTGATGACAAGAAATGAAGAGCATGATGATGTGATAAATTGCTAAGGCGTGATGCCATGACGAGAAAAATGAATAGAGGGCACAAGTGGGCTGAGACCCAAGAATCCGAGAAAGAGTTTACAGTATGCTATATTTTGCATGAATAAAATTGTTGATATATGCATATACATTTATGTATATTATTTTGACAGGGTGGCCCCTAATTGTATTTTTGGGGGAAACTCTGTGTTATATTTTAGAATTTTCATTAATTTTATCGTAATCGTATTGGTGTGTGATTTGATGTGCTTGTCATTCATGTAGTATCATGTTAGGGTCTTATACATTCATGCATGCGTGACAACCCGTATCTTCATCTTAAGACGCCGATATTGGATCTGTGCGAGTTAGGTTCGGGTTAGCCGACCTAACCGGGGCCTGTAACATGCCGGTTCGGTTCACGTGGGTGAACCGGATTTTGGGTGTTACAGAAATGGTATCAGAGTCATTCTCGGTTGATTAAGATGAATGATGCTGTATTAGGTGATGTGTGTGCAAAGACTGCTCTGAGTCAAACTGGTAGGTATGTTTCTGTCCTTTTTCTTTACATGCAGATTTTTATAATATGTTAGATGCATGACAGTGTGTTCAGAGTGGATTAGTAATAAGTGGAACCAGCCTTTGATGAACTGACAGATTATTTCATGGATTTCCATCAGGTTATGAGATTGTTGGGCAATTAGGTGTGAGCAGGGCACGTTGTAGTGCTAGCAGAGGTAGAATGAATATAAGATCCTATCCTATACTAGATCCGTATGTCAGTAAATATCAGCAGGGATCTGACAGGAATGTCATGATGGGCTTCGAGACCTTCAAGTCTTGCCCATCACATGAGAGATTTAGATTAGTCGTGATATCTACATGTTCAGTCGGCTGAGACTGAATTGGAAGATGATTAGGTGTCCGATTTTACATGTCACCACATTAGTCCTACTTCCATGGGATGTGGTGTACATTGTGAGTAGGAGTTTGAAGTATAGAGCTTGAGGGAAGAGTGCAATAGTAAAGCCTGAAGTACGGAGATATGGGCTAGTTAGTGGCATATGACATGGACCACCGATTGCCTTGGACAATCCTTAGGAATTTGTGCCAACGGAATCATGAAAGTAGATGGGGCAGAGATAAGGCACCAGAGTAGGGATTGTTGTTGAAGACCAATTAGCATTGCGAGGAGCAACCATTCCAGATTTTAGGAGACTAGTGTGGGTTCAGCATAGGTCACCATGGTACATGTTAGTACCATGATCCAAACCCCTCTGGATCAGACATGCATGGTTGGACAACATGAGAACAGTAGTTAGCAGCCACCACTAGGAAGACAGACTTGGGAGATGACATGGAACACTAGTGGATTTACGATGTATAGGATTAGGATTAGATTTTTTGCTTTTAGATAAAATTATTGCCGACAGAGTTGCACAACCGCCGACCGAGTGCAGAACCGCTGACCGAGTACACAACCGCCGACTAAGTGCACAACCGCCGATCGAGTGCACAACCACCGATCGAGTGCACAACCACCGATCGAGTGCACAACCGCTGACCAAGTTGCACAACCATCCTCTGAGGTACACAACTGCCGTTCGAGATTCACTACCACCGACCGAGTACGCACTACCGCCGTCCGTGTATTGCCCATCCACCGATCTTTCAGTAACTATCATTACGATGACCTTGTGAGAGTTGCTTATAAATTGAAAAAAATATATATTGTAAGGATAATCCCACGTCATTTTTGGGAGGGGCAAATGACTTATATACAAGCTTCGGGAAAGCCTGCTAATTTTTGAAGTAAGAAAGGTTTATAAAGACTTGTTGAATTCAATTTGACCCGTGGCATATATAAGATAAAAAATGGATCGTCATTTTTAAGGAAGTCAACTATTATTGATGCTAGATCTATCAATCTCAAAATAATTGGGAAAAAGTGTAGATGATCATGGCAAATTATGACAGCATGTTGAGGCCCAGGAAGAGGTGAAGAACTGACCTCCAACTTTGCACCTCAAAAGCTCTCTTATGTGATGTGCTCAGTACTCTCCCTCATCACCTGCAAACTAGTCTGTGCAAGGATGGCGCCATGGGGGCGTTGTTGGATATCTTCGCCAAGTCGAATTGATGCAGTATGGCAGAGTGGAGCTGGGATTGTGGTGATGACAATTGAAGCAGTTGTAAAGATCTAGCCAGGGTTTGGATCTATTGTGATCCATGCAGGAGAGGATGAAGGGAACTGGTGAAGTCACACCAAAATATAAGCAGGCAAGTTTTTCTGTGAAAACCAGTGAGAATTGTCTTCCATAATGAACAAAACATTGTGTTGTTGAAGCTCGGGAAAATTTGGATTCATGATAGACCTGCTCCAAACATTGGTGTGAATAAAAGTATAATATAGGTATGAGTAGATTTTCGATCTTCCTTTTTCTTCGACCCTGCTCAAAGAAGTCAAAGACATGGATCCTAATTTAGCATCAATTTCATCTAGATGCTAAATATTGCCACTCCTCAGTTTCAAAGCATATTGTTTGTTAGAACCTAGATGCTCCACGGGATCACATCACTCCACAGTGAGAAACTATTGTCCTCAATTTAAAAACACATTGCCTTACAAAGCAAAAACTGTTCTTTCATGCCGATAAATATGAGTGCAGATCAAACTGCAATACAGCAAGCACTCCTGGAGATTTTATTTTCCCGTCTCGACAAAAAGCTCAACAGACCCAAAATTGTAGAGAAGCAGAGAAAGTTGCTCAATTCTGCAATACGAAACAGAAATGGAAGAAAATTGAAGGACTTTCCAAGCAGCTCTTACTGGTGAAAGTGAAAAATATTATACCCCCCCATCTTGGTGGCTTATAATCCGACACTCTTCTCTAGTTTCTGAATTTGGTTCATAAATATCCATGTCATCTGAGAAGTGCATAAAAGAAATCATAAACGAATAGCAATGATATAAGTGAGAAACCAGATGCAGAGCGCAAAAAAAAACATATATTACCATAACATGTGGAGCAATTCGAACACAATAAACAGGAAAACCGGTGTAGAATTTGAATGGTCCACCACCCTTCAATGTCTTCAATGCGCAGTCCATAGAACCAGTGTAGGGGTATTTCCCAGATGCATCTGGTTGCATTTTCTGGATCTGAGTCTTCACATAATCAAACGGAAGGCTGCAAGCAGATGCAAAAAATCCAGAGACAGCACTTGCTCCTGAAGAAGCAACAGAAGATAAACGATAGCTGCATATTTTTATTCCTCAGTAGCATATACCAATGCAACCAAAAGAAATTTAGAATCTGAAAAAAACATTATCAATATGATTTTAACATATTATAAGCATAATCTGTCTGTAAATTGTTTTCTATCATCAGCTACTATTTATCTCTATTGCCAATGGAACAGATTTTTTGTTAAGAATTTTACATTCTCTACAAACATTAGTCATAAACTACAACCTACCAATGCTTAAAAGCACGAGTCTTGCTAAAAGTGCAGTGAATAAATAATGAATGAAAAGGACTATCAGTATTTCCCTAGATGAAAGTATATGGAATTGTTGATTCTTTAAATCTTTCATAACTAACTTGAAGAAACATCTATATCTCATGTTTCACTTTATAACACAATAAGAAAAGAAACTGACGCATGTAGGTATAAAAGACTTCATCATTCCTAGATATTAGTAATTGAATTACACCAGATATAGGAAGGATTTTAAGTGGAAAACAATGAATAGGCATCAACATACCAAGGACAGTAGTGGTGTCAGAGAACTTAAGAGTATCCTTGAAAAACTCCACACTCTGATCATATGAGGCAAGCATGCCCATATTCAAAGCCATGGCTCTGACCACTGTCGGGCCAGCTCCTTTCCATAGTGCCAGAACACCTTCATCAGCAACGATACGATACAAAGCATGGAATGCATTTTTATAGTTTCGTCGTTGGGTAACAGGTAAAGTGGCATCAGCTTGCATACGAATGAGAGCCAAATCTGCGGGACTTCCAACAGTTGCTCCAATTGCTCCAGCTGTAAGACCACAAATTGCTTTCTGATAGAGAGGAAGAGGTTTCCCATCATTTGCCTCAACTGCTTTGTTTGTTATAATCCTGAACAAAAAAAATGTGAACCAAACATTATTTAGGATTTTCTTGATTTTATAATTGATAGTTTTGTACTTGAATATGGATCCATATAACTATTAGGCTCTTATTTAGTCCTCTCCTTATCAGCTCTCTTGAATCCATAGATATAACTGTCTAGACCTTAAGAAAGATGGCTGATTCTTGAATCAAATTTATTTTAGTAGATTGCAAAGCTCCTTCTACTCATTTATTCTTCCTATCTTTCCTCTTAATTGAGTCTAATTTTCTTTCCCCTTCTCCTTAATTCCTTTCTTTCTTCTGCACCGTTCATCATCCTATTAGTAATGGCTTCATGTAGTATATCCACTCCTTAAGTCCCATTTTCTCTCTTGTTCCCTCTTCAACACAAGAATGCAAAACACAAACACCGGAAAGAGAGCTAAACCAAATGAAACTTAGATATGTATTCTTTGTTTCATGCCTTGAAAAGTAAAGAATAATGCGGGAGATAATAAGACAAATTACCTGAAAGAGCCAAGCCGTGCAGTTGTATAAGTAGCTTGACGAAGTAATCCAGCTGATAGACCCTGTATGAATATATAAGTGAAGTGATGCTCTTTTGTTGCATTCCATAAGAAATTCAAAATCAGTTAGTGCTAATAATGAAAAATGACTAGATTAAACACCTTTCAACCATGAGTTATCACTTGTAAGGATGTATTATCGGTCAAGATAGCTTTATCTTACCCAATTTTTCAGGTGTTTCAGAAAACAAGGGCTAAAAAGGTATGACCACCGTATCAAAACATCTTCAATTTTTTTTTTGTCAGCCTCGACATTGTCACTCATAAATGTAATGTAAACATACAGACAGAAACTAAGATCCAATGAAAGGTCAAAATGATTTTTCTTAGGTTGGGAAATTTTGAGAATGCATGTACTCAGACGAAAATGAGAAAAAATAGATTTAACCATATAAATGGAAACACGAAGCAGTATGCACATCACAATACACCTGCCAATGAAAAACAAACTTCTACTCTACTTGCTGGTTCATGAGGGGAGAACATATAAACTGTACATGAAACGCAAATCCACTTCTCTCCAACACAATTATATACTATTGGTCTTAGAACCACTCAAGACATTGAATGGGAGGCCATTTATTACTTTCTCATCCAAAAACATACCACTGGTAATTTGGTGTCAAAATATTGAATTAGTGGGCAATCTGATGCGGAATCTATGACCAATCTTAGCTTTAGTTGGATTAGCTGATGATGAAGAACTCCCTTAAAATGATGAAAGATTTGCAATGAGGTAACAAGGTCACTACATAATGTGTTTTCAGAGCCTTCCAGCAAGTCATATGAACAGACTAACAGCTACTTTTAAAATCTTCCACCATTAACTAAGATCCAATTGTTTTATCCGAAAATTAACAAATCGCTTCCTGATTTGTCAAGATAAAAAGAAAATAAAGAACAAACCTTGTAGAAGGCTCCCAAACCTTCTTCCCGGAACATTGTTTTGGCTACATGCAAGCCCGATCCCTGACCAAGCTGGATCTGAACCTGATACCACAAAAACAAAAAACACGAACAATAATCAATATAACAATTCTACAAATTCATCGCTGACAAGACACGAGCAAACACATTTCCCACATCATTGGAAAACACCCTTTATCACAAACCACTAGAAAAAGCTACAGCCAGATGAAAACCGAGAACAAATGAACAAAAGGCCACTGCTTTGAGACAGCCCAGGAGCTAAAAATTGGATCTTTGAATAACCATAGATGACGAAGCAATTAATCAAACCTTGATCATGTCAATGGGTTGAATGACGCAAGTGGCAAGCATTCCAGATGCGCCGCCGTTCACAAACGGCTTCACGCTCGGCCACACTCCGCCGGACTTTGGCTTTGGCTCGGCCATCTCTCGGTAGATCGGCTCAAGCAGATATCACCGTGCCAAAGGTACCGAAAGCCCAAGCAAATACCAAAAGCTCTATAAAACTTGTAGGCGAATATATAAGTGGTGAATCAGAAACGGCAAGAAATGATAAACAAATGGAGCAGAGCTAACTCATCTACCTCAGAGCTTAAATGCAGCTGTCATCTCTGCACAACCTGTCTGCCAATGACCTCTTTATATGCCTTTTGGCTCCAAGCCTCCAACAATGGGGCGTGAAGGTCAATGAAGATGGTGGAGATCTGACAACCATCCGTGGAGTGGACTCAAAGAACCAGCCTTTCTATCTGTCATCTTCTTTTTGCCATCTCTTCTGTGCCTTCTACCTACCAAGTTGAAGATCTGGAGAAAAAAAAAGTGTTCCAACTTCCATGCATTTACCATGCAACTAATATTGTGTGGTGAACTTTGATAACTAAACGTTTACCATATGCATGCAACTTGTTAACAAAACATTGCATTAGTCATGCAAATTCATAAGGACAAAGTAGAGAACACTGTAATACACAAACGACTGAGATTATTTATCATAGATCACGAATCCATGGCTACAACAATTGTGACAAATCGAGTGATGTGGTGGAGAAAAAAAGGTAATAGTGTCATTTGTGCAGTGCTGGTGATACAAATCGGCAATGGCACATTTGAAGGGGATAATCATGGCTGGATAGAACGCAGAATTTATAAATTTTGAAATAAATATTTATCCTTGTGGCACATATTCTTCTTCTTGGAAATTTATCCAAAAATGTATAAAATTTGGATAAATAAATTAGGCTTCATCGAAAATAACTAAGTAGCCGTTTAAGAAGCCCACGTCTTATGTATCAAGGTTTTGATTTATATCAACCCCTGGTGCATCCGTTTCATTGCTTCAAATCGCCACAATTAGTATAGTTTCACAATTAATAAAATTTAATTCACTGTTTATAATTATTAATTTTACTTTTATATTTTTAAACTTCACTAGTTGTATTGATTGCAAATTTACTATAATACTTGTAACAACAAATCCAATTTCCCATTAGTGCAAGATTATCTTAACAAAAACCATGTTCTTGGACCACTGGCTCTCTATTCATTTGTTTATATGCACAAGGTGTATCACTTACTAGTCACACCAGATTAGAACCTATATATGCAAGCGTTTTGTATAGAAAACGCACATAAAAATAATATATAGTTATAGATAATTTTAACAGTATAAACAAGATGATATTTTTTGTTGAATATTTCATAAATAAATTTACTTCTACCTAGATTTAATATATATATATATATATATATATATATTCAAATTTGGATTTATATTAAATTCAGGCCTTGGATCGGGACTTGGTTTGAGATAGGTATAGAAGTGTAAACAAGCCAAGTTGAACCGAGTAAGGATATTTTTGAATTCGACTCGACTTTTTAAAAACACGTTTGAAATTATTTGAGTATTTAAAGAGCTTTGACTATAGGTCGAGCTAATCTCATCTAAAATTTATACTGTTTGAGTGATGAGTTTGGCTCGTGCTTGGCTTATTATGTTTTCGAACTAAATGAATATATGTGTTTGGCTCGTAATTAATTTATATAAGATTAAAAAAAAAATCCAACATTATATAAATTCAACGGGACCTATATAGTATTGACGAGCAGAATCGCACAGAGTATTTTTTCGAATTTGAATACATTAAGCACGAGTTTTGAGCCAAGCTGAGTCAAATACTCCTTAACTCAAGCTCTGATCATTGTTCAACGAGTTATTTATTTCGAGCCAAATATTTTATTGAGCATAAAATAAACGAGCACGAATTTAAGTTGAATCGAACCAAATATAAAATACTTGCAAACAGCTTGTTTATGTTCCTAGATAGGTATTAAATCTTTAAATTTGAATGGTTGAATCTATTGGCATTAAGGGTTCAGAGACTCCGAACTAAACCACCATTTAATTTAAACAGGTAAATTAATTTAATTCATTTCTATTATTTAATTATAATTGTGATACGTATTTAAAAAAACTGAAATAATGCAATTTTTAAATACAAATGTTGGTAATCCCCGACTTCAATTTAAAAAATTGTAAAAATTCAAATTTTTCTCAATTAAAAATAGAATCCAGTAACATAACAATTTATGAACACCCTATCCGTTAATCGCAATATCTAAAAACTAAACTCGGGCATGCGAACTCATCAGTTTATAATCAAACATCCTTCTCTCCTAAATCGAACTCTATTATTAAATATCTCAAGTTATTTATATCCGGGCACCCGACTCCTAAATCAGATTAATCGGTTTGGTTATTATAATCCAAAAAAAAAACAATCATAATAACCAAACTAAACCGAGGTAGAAGGGCTTGCGAGCCTTGCGAGGCGCGAGGTACGGTGGCACGTCCCTTCCCAAGAGAAGTAGGCCGGAGAAGAACAAAGACGGCAGCTTTGTGGAATATTGGAGTGGTCGGCTGCGGTACGATCGGCCATTGATCGAACCTCTCCTCCTCCTCCTCCTCCCTGGCGAGGTCCGACGACCACCGCCCATGGGTGCACCGAAGCAGAGGTGGACGTCGGAGGAGGAGGAGGCCCTCCGCGCCGGCGTCGACAAGCACGGCGCCGGTAAGTGGCGCACCATCCAGATGGACCCCGAGTTCTGCCACCTCCTCGCCGCGCGCTCCAACATCGACCTAAAGGTACACCCCGCCTCCCTCTTCGCCTTCTTCCTGCTTTCGAGTTGCTCGGATTACTGGTCAAAACTGGGTGCCGATCTTCGATTTCGTTGTTGGGTCTTCTCCTTTTTGAAGGATAAATGGAGGAACTTGAGTGTTAGCGGTAGTAACCTTGTTGGGTCGAAAGAGAGAGCCGCCAAATCGCCCAAGTTGAAAGCGCTCCCTGCGCCGCCGCTTGCCGTGTCCGCTCCGGTTTCTTTTCTTGCTAAGCCCGTGTCTGCCAATCAACAGGCCAATCCGAAGTAGGTGGCAACCTTTCTCTAAAAGAAAAAAAGTAAAAATTGTTTCTTTTTATGATTCGAGATTTACTTTACCGATTTTAACTGGATGCGAAGTTGTTATGTTGAGTTTGGAAACAGTTGGATTATTATTGATTGTTTTCTTACTTCTTACCATCGTATGATTTTCTTGAAAAAAAAAGAGTTGCGCATACGTGTTTTATTTTAGGTATCATGCTCTGATCCTTGAAGCTCTATCGACCTTGAAAGATCCTAACGGAACTGATGTGAGTGCAATCCATCGCTTCATTGAGGTTAGTGCCTTGTGCGTGAAAAATTGTTTGTTTGTTAAAATGTGGGTTACTGTTTGGCTTGTTCTTTATACGTGGGTTGTGGTTTTTATGAAGTATCGCATTCGGGGTATGTGTCTGATTGGTTGAAATAGGTCAGTGCTCTTTTGTTGGGAGGAATAGTTATCTTCTTGGTGTTAATAATTGCTGCCAGTTTAACCTAGGGTTTTTAGAGTAAGTCAACTGAACGTGTGGGCATGAATCTTTGATACTTATGGGAGACAATATGTGGTAGGCTTTACATGAAATGAAGCAAGGCTTTTGTGTTGGTGTAGAATAGTAGAATTGAAATAAATAATTTTTTTTGAAAAAAACGAAAGTCATCACTGAAGGGTGAAATTTAGTAACATTGTTTTGATTAATTTTCTTATGTTTCTGTATCTGTGTTGTGAACCTTCTATATTGTTTTGTTTTCTCGTCATTGGAGGGATAGTAGTAATTGAGGCGAATGCTTTTCATGAATTTGCCCTTTCATCAGCACAATTGATAGATAGTAGTATAGTCTTCATGTCACTGGGGGGTGGGGGGCAAAAGAAAAAGTCACAGGCTCACAGTCGTGTGATTAAACGGATAATATAATGAT
>JAVDBV010082724.1:0-12854 GCA_032619315.1 Piper longum | reverse complement strand
ACCATCCCGACCCATCCCCCTGCCGACCCCGCCTCCCCTTGCCGGCAACGACCACTACCCCCCTCCCCTGGCGGCTCCACCCCGCCCCGCCGGAGAGAACGGGCAGAGGCAGCGGAGGGAGGATAAGGGGGGCATTTTGGTCATTGTCAAGTTTTAATTTCCATTTTACCCATACATAAATAATTTATTTAATATAAAACCAATGGCATTTTAGTACATTAGGGGCATTTGGGTCATTATCAATTTTTAATTCTTATTTTACCCATGCATAAATAATTTATTTAATATAAAACCAAGGGTATTCTACTAATTTACCATCCCCTGATTCCGATTCCGATTTAAATCGGTCGGAATCGGGGTAAATCGTCTGATTCGGCCCCGAAATCAGATCCGCAACGTGCCGATCCGATTTAAATCGGCCGATTCCACTCGGAATCGGCCGATTCCCGCAACACTGGTGTCGTCCCCCACCTACTTGGCCGTTGCTTGGTCTTCACAACTCCTTGACATTGCGAGATCAAGTAGCCCGTCCCGACGTCGATTCATCGCCGTCCACGCCGCTCCACCACCGCCGTGCCGCAAACGCCTCCCCCAGTTTGATCCCCGACCATTTCCCCCACACCCAACGCTACCGCCTAGGCCGGCCGAGGGCCAATCGGGCGACCGACTGACCCCGGCCAACTCATCGTCGCCACCGACAGTCATTTTCTCTATTTCCGTCCTCGCCACCACCACCATTGGGTCGAGCTCGCCGAGCCGGTGCCGACCTAAGGCCCCGATTGCCTCACCAAAAAAGTTGTCAGAAAACCGGCACAAAGCAGCTTGAAATTGCCAAAAAACCACAAAAAACCATAAGAAAACCGGATTCACTGAAATTAGCTGGATCTTTCACTGAATTTATTAAGTCGAACTCGATCGAACTTTGGACGCTGTCGAGTGTCGAATTCGAGTCTTCAACCGCATGACAAAGCCCTAGCCGTCGCCAATTACCGACGACTCGAGGTATAATTAATTCCGATTTAATTTTTTAAAGGTGATAATTATTAGCACAACATAATAGGATTGATGAATTGATATCTTAGATATTTTTATTGTAAATTAAAATATGAATTGCTTGACTTAATTATATTAAAACAAATGTTAAAGAACTAATTAGGTAAATTAAGGAAGTATCGTAATCTAATGCAACGTAACGTAGGAAATCCTATATGGATTGATGTGAGTGTGTCTTGATGTGTGTGTGTCATAGGATGTATGAATACATTATAAGCAGGCGTTAGCTTTTAGTTTGATGTATAGGTACGGAGTAGGAGCTCGCCGCTCAAGCATATAAACACGATTGGAACTCCTACTAGGTCCATTTAAAACTTGTTTCTAGTTTGACTTCTATACTCTATCGCATTTTGTTTTAAAAGGTAAGCGGATGTGTCAAGTAGTGGATTTATTGTATCTCACTCTATATGGGCCATCTAGCCGTATGAAATTTTCAGATTAATAACCTTCGAGGATGAAATCCTTCGAGTTTATTCTCTAAAACTCAAATCCAAGCCACGATGCCTTTGAGCTTATTATATTAAAATCTCTACCTATGCCTATGTATATGTTTTTTCGTGCTTTCAGTGAGATGTGAGACGAGGAAAAATCGGCGATCTTAAGATAGGGCATGCATTCATCAAAGCGGGTTCTAGAATTGGTGAGCATCCGTTCTATTTTTGAGGGATCCGGATAACTCCACCTTTGAGTTCCTCAAACCCAAAGAAGTGTAGAGGCTTACGAGTATTGTTATACAACGCATGTCTAGACTTGTGGTTTCAAAGGGTACTTAAAGTGCATGCCTGGAGTACTCGGCCTTTGTACTCAAGGTCAGGAGTGATACGAAAGATATAGATGGCTGAAATAATAGAAAATAATTTTCTCACATAAGGGATAGTTTAAAATGACCAATGAATAAGATGAGATAGAAAAAGGACGCTGTCGTGCGAGGTCTATAGCTCCTACTTATTACTCTCATGGGAGGGCTATGAGGAAGATTTACAGGGTTTTCATTAAATAGGAGGGGAACTCTCTTGTATTAGCTTGTTATTAGTTATTTTTGGACCGATAACGTTTATTAGTGACAACTTTTTATTATTTAAGTAGATGAAAACTGAAAGGAATGAGTGTTGTCGGGGCTGCGGAGGAGCAGCACTAAAATTGTGTAGTTGTGTGTAATTGATGATAATGATGAATGTTAAATTGTTTGAATGATGAACTTTAAACATCATTTTATACATTGATATAAATATTTTGCATGTGAATGAAATTGAAAATGTAAATGACCAGGTTGAGCAATGAAGTTTGGATTCAGTTCAGATAATGAAGAGAGTAACGATAACTAGAATGTGAATAAAATGTTGTGTTTTAACTGTGTTTTTTATTTTTATTGTTATAAATATATATTGCTTGCTCTTAATTGGGTGGTCACTAGGGTGGTCTGTATTGCACTTTTAGGATAGACTCTATGTGTTTTGCTCTTAACAGGAATTAGGAAGATCACCTCTTCAATGACTCCAACTTCAAAATACTTCCAAGCACGGTAGGGATAACCACCATCACAACCATCACCACACATAAAACCACAACATGCTAAGAGGTCGTTGACAGAAAGTGTTATGCTCTGCAACATGAGCATATTGCCTTAGAAAATGTATTTCACAAACAGAGAAGCTTCTTCACTTTAGAAATTTTCATTGAAAAGTATAAAAGTTTGAAGTATTCGAAGAAACAATGTTAAAATGAATGCAGAATCGATCAGAGAGTGACTCCACGGCACCAAAAGCCCAGCAAGAACGACGATGTCCCTGAACATTGGACATAGTTCTGTTGTCACTACATAAGACATGTTTTTTCTTGGAATTTGATAGGCTTTAAATCGAATTAGGAGTGGCGTTTCTTATCCAAAATCTGTTGAAATTGGTGCCCAAATTGAAGTTGCAAGGATCGATTTAGATCTAAATGAGAGTCGTAAATCTTTAGGGTAGCATGCCTGATCTATTTCAGGTATGCAAAAATATGACAATAACAAAAATATGCCTGATCTTTGGAGAAGCGGGGATTGGAGGCAGCTTTCCATCCGGCTATGGGATTGCTGCTGATTTCATGTACAATTGAGTCCTGAAATCAAACCAAATTAAGATCCAGGATTAAATCTTCTGAACCATGCCCCAAAGTAGAAATTCCGAAATAAGTTTAGGGCTGCTGGCACAATTTTTTCTAAAATAAATCACCTTAAGCAATTTTGGTGCACTTGTCGAATCAGGTATAAGTTTCACTGCTGCAACCTGAATTTACAAGTAATGGGTTCAAATAATTGAAATATATAATGAAGTGCACCATTTCTGCATACAATCTTTACCATTTCATTACGCCTATATTCCCTAATTAAGTTAGAGGGCAAAAATCTCTTTTTTGTTTTCAATTACATTGAATAGTTCACAAACCCCCCCCCCCCCCAACCATGAATTTCAACTACCACTTTTACTCCTTTCACCCAAAACTGACTTTCTGTTTCATCAAAAGCAAAATTATGAGCAGCGTAAAGTATATGTCAACATAAGAAAGCCAGTGATGCAATATCACAGTTTTTTGTGAATTTAAAATCATAATTTTTCTGTACTCGAGCATGCAAGTTACAAATCTTAAGTTGTAAGATGTCAAGAGAGAAAACTAATAGAAAAGAATTTGGTTTAATACTTAACACAAAAGGTATGATTCTTTGGCAGGAAAATAACTGAACTGAACCAAGGATCAGAATAGAACATGCCTTTCTTAGTCGACTGCACTCTTATCACATATTAGTCAAACTTCAAACTTCTGCTCTAATTACCAGCAGCGCACAGTATGAACTTCATGCCAGGGAAATCAAATTGAATGGTTGCACAATCCATGAATAAACTACAGAAGGTAACAAGTGAAATGGCAGCACATGGAGCCTAGTATTCTTACTTTAACTAGATTTTGTAATTGGTTATTCGTCGAACCACCACTTATGGAACAATAACAACTAAAAAAGAAGCTATGATGAATCGTCCCTGCCCAAGCCACAAGATTTCAATGAGACGAACACCAAGGAAAACAAGAAGACAACCAATAAAAGGTTAAGAATTCCGCCAAAACCTTACTCCCCAAATGATTTGCTGACAAATCATATCTGGAGCAGAAAGTTCAAGTATCAACTCAAAACGAAAAAATATAAACAATTGTTCCCACAAGTTGTTTGTTGTTTGAACACAAAGAGACAAGTTAAAGATGCAATCAAAAGCTGGAAACTGCATAAAAATCAAATTGGCTCGGCAGAATCTAACAACAATTAATTTAATTGAACAGTTCCATAACACAAACTAGTAAAGCCTGCACGCAAGATTTCGAAGCTTCAAGAAAAATAATCAGCAGAGAACTAAAAAACACACATCAAAATCTATTTAACTCATCAAAATCCAACAACAAATAAGCTGAACTGAAACTTTTTTAGAACATATATAAACAAACCAACCTAGAAGTAGAAGTCGAACGCCACAAAAGGAACGTCAACCAGATACCAAAAACTTGTCCAACATCTGATTGACTTAGTAGAATGTAACAACAATTTATCTGGACTAAACACTTCACAACGTAAATAAACAAACCAATCTGGAAGTACAAATCACTTTAAAAATTGACTTAAGAGAATCTAACAACAACCCCTTAAAATCGAACACTTTAAGAACATTTAAACAAGTCAACCTGGAAGCAGGAGGCCGAAGCACCAAGCAAGGTGAGAACAAGATAGCTAGACACTCACTTCAAACTAATCCAATCAACTTAGCATAATCTAACCACCAGCCATTTGAATCAATAACTGGTACAATAAAAACAAGCAACCGGATCTACAGGCAGGACTAAAAACCAAACAGCTAAAAATTAACCGCTTCAAAAACTAGTTAGCAATTGACGTAGCAGAACCTACCGGCTGATTGACTTCGTAGAACCTAACAACAATTTATCTGGACCGAAAACTTTCACAACATAAATATACAAGCCAATCTGGCAGTACAAATCACTGCAAACTCTGAATGACTTGATAGTTAAGAGCATTTAACAACAACCCATAAGAATCTTACGATTTTAAGAACTTTAAACAAGTCAACCTAGAACCGTCGAGCAAGAAGACAAACAGACAGCTAAAAAAATTCACTTGACAATTAATCTATTCGACTTAGCAGAATCTAACAACCACCCAATTGAATCAATAACGTGCACAACGCAAACAAGCAACCAAAGAGCTAAAAAAATAACTTAAAAATATAGTTGACTTAGCAGAAACTACCAACTACCCACGATTCGAAATGAACTGTAGTTGAAGGACATAAGCAAGCAAACCTGCGGCAGCCATGATTGGACTTGGAAGTTGGGAAGGTGGAAAACGTGTAGCAGCTTATAAATAGCTCATATGAAAGATATTATCGTGCTATCATATTATTATAAGATTATTATCAGCAAATTTTAAAAAAAAACTTAAAAGATTCCGTGTTGGAGATGGAGATTCGGTGATAGATATTATGATCAACGATGATGTGAGTGGCGTAGGAGATTCACGCGGGAAAAGAAACAAACTGTATATTATTGTTGTCTTATGTGAGGGTTATTTGAGGGCCAACGTTGAATCGAGTCTGTAATTTTAAATACCTTTGTTCTTCCATTCTGTACAGTTTTAAGTTTTCAGTTTTCTAACAATTTTAATTCATACCTTATCTTTTAATATGAAATTTTCACAAAGCCCATTTTTATATTAAAAATCCCGATATTTAATAAAATATTGATGAAAAATTACATTTTTAATATGTAATAAAATATTTTATTTCTAATTTATAATCTAATTTAATCCAATTCGATTAGATTAACCCAAATATACCACCTACCCTTATAAATTTGGTATCATAAGAATACTGTTTTTAAAACTATGGTCGAGTATATAAGCATTTGAGGTGATTTAGATTTGATTCTAATTTATATATAAATACTTGTACTCAAGGATTTGATGTAGGACTTGTTTGATGAGTACAAATTTCATTAATTGAAAGAGATTAATTTAATTATTACAGTTAAACTTTTAAACACCACCAATTAAGATAATTTACAAACAAGTGCTATAAATGGTTCACTTTATCAAGGGTTACAACAAATCCTCGACCTATTATTGGTCCTATTCTAAGATTATTTTTATTTACCGATGTTATATGGACATTATTTTTTATCATTCTAGAATTCTTGTTGAACAAAAGTCTAATATAAACGTATAAAATCTAATTTTATAAAACTTCAATTGTCGGCACAAGCTAAGCCAAAAACACAAGTCTATATTTTGGTAAAAAAAAATTGCATAGCAAAATAGAATGATCAATGAGTTTATATTGTAAGTTTAAAATCTATAGTTTTGAGAGGCATGCTGCCCTTTTCCAGCTATATATATGCAACTTATAATAGATTAACTTAATTATTATAGTTATTTTTTTAAACACTACTAATTTAAGTGATTTACATCAACCAAGTGCTACAAAGGGTTTGTTGTAGCACTTGCCACACTGAATCCCAGGCCTCTTTAATGATGCATAGATATGTCCACATAAAATTCAGGCTGATCAAAAAATGAGCAGAATAAGGTTAATTATATGAGATATATATGATATTAAAATGAATGTAATTAATCCTTAAAATGTGCAAAAAAAAAAATATAGGAAACAAGCCCACGGTGGTTGGGGATTTTCATAAGCAAGAACTGGAAAAAAGAGGCCTTCCATCCTATATTAACTTCCTTAAAAAAATGGGCAAAATGATTTTCATGGACTCACATGGATAGGAAAGAAAACCAATTTTGAAAGTCTATTCATGATAATGATGACAATTTTTGAAAGATATTGCATTGAATTTTGTTTCTTTTGTAAGGGGCATATTTTGAAACTTATAAAACCTTAATTTAAAGAGCTCTCTTTCAATGAGTCCATTAGTGTAGGTCTTCAATGGGATAACCCTTAAATCGAATAAAAGAAAATTCTCACTTTTACATTCATCACAAGTAATTACCACCCAAGCAAACTCGGAGACAAATCTGTTCATGATTTGGTTTTACAACCTTCTCCCATCAGCAGTTACCTGGAAAAACATCAAAATGCAATGGAATTCATTGATGCCAAATTCTGAAAACTATCTGACAAAGTTTGAGAATACTAGTCATTGGTCACAAACAATAAAGTGGACCATTTGTCTCATCCTTATTTAACACACATACCAACAATACGTGCTAAGTCATCCTCACTCTGTTCCGTGAATAACCAACATTAAACATAACATTTTTGTTTAAATTTTTTCCCCACGAAGCTACAATGGCGGACCTTGCAGTAGAAGCCATACAAAATCTATTTTATGTGGCGGTATAATGTGCAGGCAAAATATCCTTCTATCCATACGCTAAAGGCACCTTAAGCAGATGGCTTGGCTTTTGGATTAATGATTTGAACATCCAAATTATCTGCTTGAATGGGATTGTAAAGAGCGTAGAAGCTTTTCAACATGAAATATTATCCTACGATCCTCGACTATTCACAGCACTCAGACTCAAAATGAGAATTAACAACAGATAACGACATCAAAGCAAGGATGGAGATCCCCATGTCAAGTAAACACTAAACCACTTTTACCTCAGTCAGACGGGCTTCCAACTTGCAGCAATCGTAAGAATCTGGAATGGATTCTAGAATTTGCATCTAAGGATTAATTTCCTCCTGTGTCCAAAGCCTAGCACCATCATCACGTGCTTTGGAAAGAAACATCAATCGTTTGTTGTTCTTTAGGTTCAAATAATCCACCTGGAAAATGACGAGGCATAAAGGGGTAAAAGACATAGCAAATTCTAGCAGCTCCCTGTAAGATAGCATAACATCAAAATTGGAGTTATTTTACAAGAAGGCATGCACGTAAGCCAGCCCGAGAGAGTTAGTTGAATCAGTGCCCGAGAGAGAGACCTTTTCAGGATCAACAACCAAAAGGCAAAATGCATCGACAGGGCCAACATCAGAATCCAGGGCAGAATTCTTGCACATATCCTGGTCAATGCATGGAAGACCTATTCTGGGTTCCAAATACTGCAGTCTTGACTTTAAAGAACTAGCAAACCAAGCTTTCTCCCTTTGCTATAAAACAAAAGCAGAAGTTAAAGACAAAAAATACAATGAAAAAGATAGTTTCCTGAAAGCTATACAAAATTGACTAACTGAGCATGCTTACTACAGAAACATCTTTAGTAGCAAATGGATGAGTACAAACAAGAATGTGCACAAACAACTTGGCAATAACATACATTATGACTGAATGCGTTCATTAAAACACCCTTAAAAAAAAAAACAAAGACAAGGTCAATTAAGATGGTGATGATTATGACCACTTTGATAAGAATTGTCATCCTGTTTTTCAGCAGCTTAAGTAGAAAGATGAAAATAGAGACATAGGCGTTTTGCTGTCCAACGTAAAACAATCATTGGCGACAAAAACCACACCAACAATTATAAACTAAGGCAATGATGAGCATATAATTGCATCATGTCTAATGCTGGTTGAAAACCCATTACAAGCTAAGCTTAGAAGAGTAAGAGTTCAAGCAGACATTTTAATCAAGAACGAAATAACAGGATTACTCTAAAAACAACTTGATCTGCTACAACAATTCACTTTCACTGGGTGATGGTCTAGATCAACAAACTGATGTCAGTGAGCTTTAAATTTCCATGGTCAGAGCTTAGCAAACAAGTCAGTAGCCTAAAACTTTCAATGTCCAAAGCATAGAATTAGAGAACAGTCTCACCTCAAGCTTGGCAGGATCAGGATTCAACCAGTCAACAACATCGACTTCCCCATTTATTCGAAACTGCTCCCACGATTCAGTGAAGTACCAACAAATCTGCACACACACACACACAAACAAAACAGACATTTATTCAACGTCTGTGAATTTCCAGACATTTATCCAACTGCGAAAAGAACAAAAATAAATTCATTGTCCCAAAATGACCACACAATCACAATTAATTATACAAAAAAATTACACAACACCACCACACCAACATCATGTGCTACAAACCAATTACCTATACAAATTCAAACAAACATATCAACATAGACGGACACACATAATTGCTCTACTTTATCATAAAAAAAATCCAAAAAAAAATCTTTATGCTACCTCACAACATGGGTTATGCTTTATATCTTCTATCTGCATTAAAAGAGTAGAGTAAAAGAAGTCAATATAGCAATACATCAAAACCATAGAAAAAACTCATCAAGGGAGCACTTCCAAGGCAAGCTATATAGACAAACCTTGCCACTTCTACTATTCGTATTGATTTGAATCCTATCAGATCCTTCTTGAAACCCTCTGAATCAAAAATTCCCGCAAAAATCAAACAAAATAATCTTAAAAAAAAAACTGAACAAGGCGCTCATTTAAGAAGACGAACGAACCTGAACACCACCGTGCGATTGGATGGCCGGCCATCGGCGCTGACCGTCGCCTGCAGAAAAAACACCATATCCATCATCAAATTCGCCGAAACAAAGATCGGATTCGTTTGTGAGGATTGGAGAAGAGATTACGAGCTGAAAGAAAGACGAGTGCTTGAGCTTGGAGTTGGATTCGATGGCGTTCACCAGCAGCTGCTTCCATGGCGCCGCCGCGGCCATCTCCGGCGATCGCCGCTGCTGCACGTGCGAGAGATAGGTTTTCTCGTACGTGCGAAGGGGGTGGGGGAGGAGGGCGGCCCATTGTAAGGCTCAGGCCCATTGTAAGGCTCAGGCCCATGTCACTCTCCCATTTTGGCGGGAAAAAAAATTGTTGGGTGGTTGTTGCAAATGTCGTTGATGTATGAGTAAGTATTACTGGAGACAATTACATGTAGGAGGCACCAAATTTCACATAAGACCCGAACTTTTTGTGCAACGATTTTAATTTCAGTTCTGTCACAATTCAAATCGAGTTACACGTCCGACCCTTTTACCGCGTGCTTATGTGTGTAAGTATATTCGAGCCGCAACCTCCGTCTCCCTTGATGATCGACATTGCCAGGCTAAACACCACGTCGTTCTAGCTGTTATTTCCAATTTTTATCGGCGTTAGGACCGTATCTGTCATGAGTCTAATGTGTTTTGTGGTGTGTTTGAACCCTATTCAGATGATCCTAGCCCCTATGGGACTCACAACACAGTTCTCGAGGTTGCCCCAGGCATGTTAGGGTGAAAACCCTAAGCATGCCAAACTTGTGTTGCGCGCTAGCCAAAAATAAAGTTATGGTTTCTAGTAAGGGACCCTTGTGCCCAAATTTGGATTTCCCTCCTATTGCTGTTGACCTGAACTTGCATGGGGTTCAGTTCAACCGTTTGCATGCCCATAATTTCTGATTTTTTGGGATTCGACTTGTAGAGGCCAGTGCAAGGGACCTCCTCCCTTGAACTTGGACTTGTTTCCAGCTCTATAAATACCCCATCATTCCCCCACTTTTTACCCCTTTAGCTCTTAGCTCTTACTCTCCTCCCTTCTCCTCTCCTTACCACTTCTTCCACAGCCCCTATTAGCCTTCCAAAGCTCTATTCAAGGAATAGCTAGCCAAGACCCTAGGAGTGGTAGGTTATAGGGTAGGAAGCCCCAAGAGACCTCATCCTATCCCTTTTTGAGGTATGCTCACCATTATGCACTATTTCAGTAGAAAAATCTTATCTTACATTTTAGATGTTCATTTTACATGATATTGGTATTTTCGTATACCTAAGGAGAGATCGACAAGTTCTATGAAGTATGTTTTGTCTGTATTAGCCTTTATGCACATGTATTAGTCAAAATTGGTGAAAGGTAACGACTTTACTATTTCTAGTAGCCTATCCTCTAATTTCCCTAATTTTCCTACCTTGTGTTAGGTCATATTTTGATGCAATATTTTACATGCTTGTAGGTCAGGATGTTAAATAGGGTTTTCAAAATCATTATGCTAAAATGAAGTCATTAAGCATGAACAAAACCCCTAATTACATGATGTGTTTGCTATGATATGTCTGTTTTGCCATGGTCCGAGATTATTCTCCATAGTGAGCTACCTAAATGATGTTAATAAAATCTGTAAAAATTAAATAAGAACTCCATAATTGTATAATGTAAATGTGTAAGTTTCGGGATTAAATAAAATCATATAGGTGGTTAGGTTAGTCAGTGTTCTGGAATGAGTAGGAATGCAGGGTGATACCCTAGTTCCTTGATTCCGGATATAAAATATGAACCCCTAGTCAAATGATGATAGATTTGTATGAAATGTATCCCACATCTTAGTTTTTACCCCAATAGAATCATATCCAAATTTGAGAGCAATTGGCCTAGTGGTTCATGAGTTAGGATTTTCCCAAACCTATTAGGTCCACCCAGCTCCAGAAATGACCAAGCTGTAACCTTCAATTGTTGAATACACTCGAACCCAACCACTTGAAGTTTGGACTTGAAATCATACTGACTCAAGCCCACGGTGTTGGCTATCTATACCCACTGACCCAGGCCGATTTAGAATCTCTAACTTCGCAAACGACACTTAGCAAAATCGATGCTAGCCCCAGGAACATTGTTCCCAGCACCTTAGCCTTATTTAAGTGTGCCTTTTTTACCATGTTGGACCATGGACTAGCACTTGATAGTTTTTGTGTCTAACCCTTCCTCCTTAAGGGTTGAGATCCGATTCTGTAAAATTTATATGATAGTAGTCCAATGAATAATTTAAAAATTGTAACATCACACTTTGGTCCGCTCTCAAATAGAAAAATGGGGTGATATATATTATGTGTGGGTGGGACAAATTTCACAATTTATCTGTGGGAGGGAGAGAGAAGATGGATTTTTTTCATAATGGTCTCATTAGCCTCCAAATTCAATTTTCAAAAAGGAGGGCCTTCGGTCATGCCATGTAATGTTCGAGTAAAAAAAATGATCTAGGGTCAGGTCGGGTCAAGAAAAAATTATGGTTTGACTTAGAAAGAAACGAAGGAAGGCCGTGAGGAATCGCCGACGGGCAATACCGGCAATGACAATGACAACGACAAGGATGGTGGCGAGGGTTAGAAAGCTCTACAGTGAGGCAACGATGGTGAACCGATAGAGAGTGACAACCGGCCAAAATTTGGTAGGATAACGAAGAAAATGGCCAGCAGCAAGTGGTGAACGATGATGATGATTCCAGTGACACTGGTGGTAAACGAGAGCTGGATGCACGAGGAAGCTATTGGGACCAATGGCAATAGTGTCTTTGGTTGGCTAGAATTTATTTAGGGGCTGATAGCAAACTTTGGAAGCTCGTAGTGGCGAGGTGGAGACCGGCAGCGTTCGACTGCATGTCCAACAATAAACACGTCAGTACTATTTGTGGTTAGAATAGAGCTTCTAGCAAGGAGATGACATGATGGACCTTTTTTAATACCCCATTTCGGCTCACCCATGAACCGACCAGGAAATATTACCGGCGATCGAACTGTTCGCTAATTTATTATATTTAGTTAAGTTGACCCGAATGTACTCTCAGCGTTTAAGACGAAGATGTAACATACAGAGTATGGATGAGATGCTAGGGTTTTAACACTTGTCCTACATGCATGCCATGATATGCAAACAAAAATAGAACAAAAGCAATAGACGAGAAATCCAAAGAAAAACATATATTTCTATAGAAAAAAGGGACAGAGTTTCCCCTAAAAGTGCGTGCAATAAGGGTTAACTTGTTCACAACAAGGATATATATATATATATATCTTTGTTGTGG
>JAVDBV010082723.1:0-10495 GCA_032619315.1 Piper longum | reverse complement strand
GATAACTCATTCTCTACTCATTCATCTCATTATCATCACATCCTCGCTACACATTACCCTCATACCACATACACGCGACCGACATCGGCTCGGTACACGTGTTCCGAAATATACTCAACTCGAACCGACGGCTGAACCGATCGGTTAATGACTATAAAACCTGTGACTCGAATCACGGGTTTTACATAGTTGATGTGTGTGATTGATGCGTGGTTGATGTGTGTATGCTATAGGGTGTGTTGCATCATGAACGGGCGTTAGTATTTAGTTTTGTTGTGTAGGTACGGAGTAGGAGCTTGCCGCCTAGGTGCGCAACCACGCTTGGAGCTTCTGCCAGGTTCGTTAGGACTTGCTCTCTATTTTTACGCTGATCTATCATGTTTTGTTTAGAACGGGAAAGAGGACGTGTCGAGTGGCATTCTATTGAATCCCACTCTACACATGCCATTTAGCCGATCGCATTTCCGGATTAATAACCCTCGAGGATGAGATCCCTTGAGTATGTTTTCGAAAACGAGATCCACAGCAAGTTGCCTCCGGGCATATTATATAAATTCCCGACCCAGGCCTACATATATATATAGTTTTTGTGTTGCTTTTCCTTGTCCGTGCAGGTTGGGGTGAGAGAAGGAAATTTAGTGACAGCCCATGCAAATTGATTAGGCAGACAGCCACATGTGGTATGGAAGTAGGTAAAGTTAGCAGACAGCCACATGTGGTATGGAAGTAGTTAAACCTAGAGACAGCCACTTTTAGAGTGGTATGGATGATGACCCTTGACAATGAAACGAGAACGTGAAGTGAGAATGTGAAATGAGAATGCGAAATGAGAATGCGAAATGAGAAATATGAGATGACAATGGTAAACCTAGAGACAACCACTTTAGAGTGGTATGGAAGAGCCTCCCATTGTGAGTATGAAATGAGAAAGATGAGTTTTCATGTGATGTTTTTATTTCAACAGGAGGGTTAGCTCTCCTGTGCTAGTTTGGTATTAGTTATTTCCGGACCAGTGACAACCCTTGCTGACATTTTTCTACTATATGTAGATGAGGAGCGCAATGAATAAGAATCGCGCACACATGTACTTGCCTTGCATGATGTCTAATGATAGTATGTTAATTGCGTATGATTGGAAATTTTATTACATTATGTTTTGACTAACTGCGTATGAAATGAATAGAAAAATGTGAATGAACAAGGAGCCTTGGAGCTGAGACTCGGCTCAAGCGAAAATGAAAATGAAGATGTTTGCATTTGGTTTTGATTGTCGTATTTTATATTATTCTGATTGAATTTATATAAGTATTCTTGTTGTGGACAGGTTGTCCCTTGTTGTACTTTTAGGGGAAACTCTGTCCGGTTTTTCGTAGAAATAGATGTTTTCCTCTGTATTTCTCGTTTATCGCTTTTGTTTTGTTTTGTTTACATATCATGGCATGCATGTAGAACTACGTTAGAACCCAAGCATATCATCTATGACTTGCATGTTTGCATCTCCGTCTTAAGACGCCGAGGGTAGATTCTGGTCGGCTTAACCGAATCTAATAGGTTAGCGAAAGGTTTGGTCGCCGGTGACACTTTCGGGTCGGTTAGTGGGTGAACCGAAGCGGGGTGTTACACTTATGCTCATGAACTTCCAACTGCCGAGATGCGTATGCAATCACTATGACTTTGGGCATCAACACGTAGCTAAGCCGAATACCGAATGCATCATGGCCATCTACTAGACTCAACATTGGAGTGGTATTGAGTCTCCTCTTTAGAGCTAGAAAACTCTATTCACATGTGTTTGTCCACACAAAGCTCTCTTCCTTCCTAGTCAGCCGGGTGAGAGTCGTTGTCTAGGATGAGAAACCCTGTATGAAACCTCATTTGATATCCCGCTAATCCCAGAAAACTTCATATTACTGTTGCTATGGTACGGCGCTCCCATCACAAGATTGCATTAATGTTGGCTGGATCCACTGTGATTCCAGCCACTAATAAAACATGACTTAGGAATACTACCTCGGTTTACCAAAACTCACACTTAGAGAGCTTTACATACATGCGGTGACCTCGTAGAGTCTTCAAAGCAATCCTCAAGTCTGTCTCATTAGTTTCTCTTGACCTCGAGTAGATCAGAATGTCAACAACAAATAATATCACTTTAAAACCCAGCTTTGGGTTAGAGTTTGACTGCTTGTACTTTTGTCATGATTTTAAGCTAGACCAGTCTTCATGCCATGAGTATGAGGCCTAAATGGCCGTTTGAGCATGTTACAAACACTAATTATGCCTGATATATAGATGATAATTTCAGTAATGCTACAGTAGAGTATGAGTTATTAGTGTAGACACGAGGTATACAACTTTTTTCTATATGAATTAGTCAGGCTTTTAGGGCTAGATTTAGGCCATTGTATCATTTAGTATCTATTTGGGATTGCCAGGGTATCTCATTTACATGCTTCTTAAGAATTTTAGACTACTGGATTGCCCCTTTAGGTCTAGATTGATTTGAGTTCAAGATTTTCACCTGATTGAGCTCAAAGTTTGGAGGATCATTTAATCTTCTTATCTCAATTTTTGACTATAGAGTCACTTTAGGCCTCTAGTCAATTTTGATTTTGGATGGTCTCGACCCAATCTTTCCATACACATATATTGTATATGTGTACCCCAGTAGGCCCACAAGTTGTCGGGCATTCAAATCGTGCCACGTAGAAAGATCAGAGCCATCCACATCAGCCCTAGATTCACCCAGCTATTTTTCATAGATTTTCTCAAGATCAAAGCCATCCACATCACTCTTAGCGCTACTGCCACTTTGGGCCACTGTCGGTGAGTTTCTAGTCCACCTCTAGCCACGGGACCACTAACATTGTGACCGCCTTGTGGCCGACAGGCTCCGTCACAATACCTGCCGATAGTGCCATTGTCTTGGTCGCTTTTACCACTACCTCCTTCTGAGTCATTTTTCAACGCAGAAGAGCTTCTTCCGGCAAGGCCAACCACCAAGACACCTTCCCCTCCTCGAGATCTTCATTTTGAGACCAGCCTCATCAACTGTCATCGCTGAACTCATAGCCGGTGACTCCACGTACGCAGCGGCAATTTCCTTACCTTTCCGACTATTTTTCAGCTAGTAGGCAGCCAGACCTTGCTGATCACCACTGCCATCACCTCTGCCTTGACATCCTCTGTCAATCGTGATTGGCGGTAGCCCCCGCCGCTTTGCCAACTGCGTTTTCCAGCGATGGGAAAAGACGGCCCACTTGATGCCCGTTAGCCCATGTTTTGACCCCGAGTATACTAGCTCGTGCCTTACTCTGCTAGTTCATGCCTGTGTCCATCCAGTTCACCCAACCCACCAGTTAAGTTAACCCGAACTAAGTTGGTTAGGCTCATTCAACTCGATCTAGTTCAACCGAGTTGACTCGATTTGCAGTTTTCGCCCCTTTTTAGACAATTTCGACCTATTTCATCAATTCGAGAACTCCTACATTAGCTTAGATACATGTTCACACTATTTAGTATATTTTAATATTATGAGTATTTTTGTTTATTGATTTATTTATTAATTTATCTATTTATTATTCATTGTTGTTTATTTATTTTTATTGATATGTTTGTCGTGCATGATGAATGTTTGTGTGGTTATTTATTATTATTAATGATATATTTAATTATTAATATTAGTATTATTCATGTTTACTAAATTGTATTTATTTATTATTTATTTATTTATCTGTTTGTTCATTGTGTGTGTGTTATTATTTATTTGTATTTAATTATGTATTCTTGTATTGGATAACTATGATATTATTATTATTGTTTATGTTTAATTAATATTAACTATTTTTTTTATATTTATTTGAATTATTATGTACTTATTTATTTATTTATTTATATGTTTATCGGCTTGAGTCTATGTGTTATTTATTTATGTTTAACCCTATTTTTTTACATAGTATAATTATATTTTTATGTTATGATTAGAGCATTATTTATTTTGATGTATTTATTAATTACCTATCTATCCATGAGTTTAGTTATTTATTTATTTTTTGTTTATTAGTTATTTTCTTTATTATCTATCGATTTGTGTAGTAGATGTTTAGTTGTAGGTTTGTTTAACACTATATTTTATTTTGTTGCTATTGATGATATGAGCACGCACCACAAGCACACATCGTATAGAGATGTAAGTATTTTACTTAGCATTGGATTTCGATGTAGGTTTTAGAGTCTGAGCTTACTGTAAATGAGACATCATGCTTGGAGCTTGGACCATAGGCCTATTAGGGCTATTCTCATCATTATCGCTTTAGTCTATCATGTATTTGACGTATTAAGTAGTTGTTTTATCGAACTACACTTGATGTGAGTCATCTAAACGTATTTTATTTTTGAGATTAATAACCCTTGATGATGAGATCCCTCGAGTTATTTTTGAACTAAGATCCACCATAAGATGAATTCGAGAAATTGTGAAATTGACACGGTACCTTCGGTGAGTGCACATGGCAATGACAGCGTACTCTCAATTACTAAGATGGTTGTTCCATTTCCAAGGGATCTTGACAACTTCATGTTTGTAGCTTCCTCACAACTAGAGAAGCATGGAGGTTTATGGGTACTGTGTAACACAACACACATCTAGGCTTGTAGTTAAAAGGGTATTAAAGGCAATTTCTTGAGAGTACTCGGTCATTCTGCTCTTGACCAGGTGTTATATAGAGGTATAAAGAGGGCTTAGGTTATGTACTATTTCCCGATAGTGGGACTAGCTATTTTCGAGAGAGTCATTTGCCGAGAATGGCATAGCACCAATTGAGTTTGGGATGCTCTCGACTCTACAGCTTGATGACTTCTTACTTGATGCCCTTTGAGAGTTCACATAGAGAATATATATATATATATATATATATAATTTCTTTTTATCGTGGAATATCAGATTTCACTTACCAGTTTGTACTAATTATTTCCAGACTAATAACACTTGTTTATTCATTTTTATATTATATATGTAGGTCTTGTGTTCTTGAGTTAGCTTTGGTTGAAAGACAGATAAATACTATACACACTCGAGCTCGATATAATTATTTTCTTTTGTACTTTTATTTATATTTGATGTGTTTTCACGTATATTTAGTAATATCTTCCATTCTTGATACACCAAGAGGGTTGTTTCGATCAATATTATTGAACGAGTCTTACATATTAGCAGCTTTAGACAAGACTCGATTCAATCGTAACATTTCTGATTCAGTTCTTAGGTGAACTGAAATTAGGGTGTTACAATCATGAACTGATACAGGTATGGCTGAAACACCCGGTTCATAAGATCCATGAATGTTTCCAGTGCATTAGTCAGCTGAAAAGGCATGACTAAAAACTCATAGTGGTCGTACAGAGCTCTAAAGGCTGTCTTCATTACATTCTCTTCTCGAATCCTCAATTGATTGTAGCTAGATGTAAGTTCAATCTTCGAAACACTACAACTCCTCCAAACTGATCAAACAAATCATTTATCTATGGGAGGGGATAACAATTCTTCACGATCATTTGGTTGCGCATCGAGGTTGAACATCCTATAGTCGACGTGCAACCTTATTATGCCATCCTTCTTTCTGACAAAGAGGACTGGAGGGCTCCAAGGTGAGACACTCATTTTGATGAAACTTTGCTTTAATAGCTCCTCCAACTTGGTCTTGAGTTCCCTATCCTCAAGCGGTGCAATCCAATAGGGTGCCCTATAGATAGGCACAGTATTGGGAACCTAGTCAATGGCAAACTTCACCTCTCCTTTAACACCCCAAATCCGGCTCACTTTGAAACAAAATTGGAATTGTTACTTTTGATCAAACCAACTCTTACTTTAATTAAATTAAGTTGGTTGACCTGAACCTAAGCGGAAGAGATCTGGACCTCTATACGTTTAAAGATGGAAAAATACCACAATGTGCAACCAATACATGCATAAAATTCACACCCTAGTACGATGCTTCGTAAATGCCATGACAATTAATCACACTTAAAATCAATTAAATTCTGATAAAATTATTGAAAATTCTAAAATTAAATAGAAAGAGTTTCTCCTAAAAGTGGAATAAGAGACCAACCTATTTAACAAAACATATTATCACAACAACAATATAAAATCTTTAGATTACAACAAGGTCATAAGCAGCAAAATAAAGGTTTTAAACTAGGTCTCGACCCATCTACTGATCACATCCATCTTAATGACTAAGTCAATCTCAAAACATCTCAGTTGTTTTCAACATAATATAAAATATATCACAAAATTATACGTTATGACAAATCACACAACAAGTGAAACACATCATTCCAGCTCTGTGTGGACAAATAGGAATCACTACTTCTCTGTGAAGGCCGACATATCTAACTCTTGTTTCTCAACTACATAGATAATAGAAAAATGTTAATAACAGGTGTCACTAGTCCAGAAAAAATTAAACATCAAAGTAACAAATGTGAGTTGACTCTCATGTGAAAGAAATCAATCATATAACTTCAATTGAACACTCAAAGGGAACTACTGATATGCCATCAGGCTATAGACTAGATGACATCCCAAACTGGCTAGTATTGTGTCAACCTCAACATTACATAAAAGTACCATTCTTAGGAAAACAAGTATCCTAAGCCCTCTCCTTACCTCTATATTTCTCTTGGCCTAACACACAAAGACCAAGTACTCTCAAGCATTTGTCATTTTTACTATTTAATACCACAGGTCTAGATTTGCATTGTACATAATAGTATATGTCTACTCCATGCCTCTCCGTGAGGAAGTTCAAAACGTAGAGTTATCAAGATCCATCAATAATAGAATGACCCTCTCACCAATCTAGAGCCTATTGTAAATTACACACGCGCCCTCTCATGGTATGTACAAGTTGGTTTTTCCATTTCTCGGCTCAAAAGAAAATCCTACAAAAACTATATTTATAGGGTTGGAAAGGGGATTACTTAAATAGGCCCAAAGGCTACTTGAGGTGGATCTAAGTTTTTGAAAATAGTTCAAGGGATCTCATCATCGAGGTTTCTTAATCGCAAAAGAAAGATGCACTTAAATGGCACATGTAAAGAGGGATCCGATAAAACAATCGCTTAACAAGTCCTATGATTTGTAAATCAAAATATCAATGGAATAGAGCGACAATCAAAGAAGCAAGTCATAACAAACCTAGTAGAAGTACCAAGTGGGGACAGCAAGATCCTACTCCATACCAACACAAGCAAGGCTATTCACTAATGCCCATCCCAACTATATGATGTGTGCATGATGATATGATGAATGAATATAATCACAAGCATACAATGAAAAGGAACACAGCATGACATGTGCAATCACAAAATAAATGTAGTCACCAATATAAAATATGATCGACTATAATGAACAAAGATGATATCATGACAATAGCATAATAGAGCAAATGATGGGAATGAATTAATCAACTAATCAGATAGTTAATGAATAAAGCAATTAAGACATAATGTAAAATAGCGCACCTTTCCCAATCAATAACTAAATTAGACAGGGTGAAAATGGATGATAAAGCCTACTATTTAGAACTTATAACCTATTGCAAATCATACTTGTTTTCATCATCAAATAGTTTACAATCTATTTTCACATTAGATGCATGATTCCACAACCAATAATATCTATGATAACACAAATTGCCTCTCAAATTAAAGTAAATAAAATTATTTACTAACAATCGTGGTGTAAATTACATGAGTTACTACTAATCGAGTAATGAACATAACATATTATTCTAAACACAACCAACACTATGATGATGAATTAATTCATATGTTAAAGTTAATTAAAGGATAATTACTCGCATTAACATAAATCACATCAAAAAGTGTTACTTAGGGTTCCAGTTAACTCATTTAAGTACTTGTTTTTATTTGCAACTAAAGATAATTATATCTATACCATGACCATAATTAAATTCACATCATTAAAAAAATCACACTCACCAAATAATTTCATTATAAATTCATCATTACTATTAAAAAAATAAAGAAAAAAATGCAATGTCATGATCACTAAGTGATTGAATAAAATAGAGAGAAGGGCAACTCACGGTGGCTCAAAGAGAAGGGCAACTCATGATTTGCTAGATGGTGGCCATGGCTACTGCACGGCAAGGGGGGAGCAAGGAGGGCTAGGGCTAGGGCTAGGATAGGATGGGAGAAGGTCTAGGCAGCCACTGGCTGGTGACTAGTCAGCGGCGATCTACTATTGCCCTCAACCTAGAGGATGGTCGAGTAGGGCAGAGGAAAGGGAAGGGAAAGGGAGGAGAAGGGAAGGAAAGAAGGGGTCAGCCAGGGCAACTGGCTAGTGGAGAGGTGGCGATGGTGACGAGCTGGCGACAACAACCAAGTGATGGAGAGCTGACGGGGGTGGTGGTGAGTGGGGAAAAGGGAAGGATGAGAAGGGGGTAGGTGAAGTGGAAAGGGAAGGCTGGCTGGAAGGCTGCCGACAATGCTGCTACCGGCAATGGCATGATGCTTGAGGGTCAGCAGGTTTGGGAAGTCGATGATGGAGTCGAGGTGGTGAAATATAGGGGTAGTTTGGATATTAGGGGGTTTAACTAATGGTAGACTAGGAATTTGAGGTAAAAATGATTGTTTTTACATCTCAAGGATATTTTAATTATTTTACACTCGGCTAGGATAATGCTAATTAGGTGTAAAGTGAGTTCTAATAGCTTCTAAAAAGTTGTATAAGGGTTGTCAAGGTATGTCAAACACATTATGTACACGAGTCAAAAATAAAAATCGAAAACAAATCAAACTCGACTACCGCCGAATGACATGTTCTAGAAGCTACCAACTTGACCAAAATTCTTAACCAACACATCCTAATATGATCAACAGCCTAACTTTAATTCTACGATCCACTGGGCAAAATAAAATAAATAGAGCATACTCTCGTATATACTGATAATTCAGTTTGCTTCTCTGTAGCTGACACTATAATCATACACTCAGGTATACAAGAACCTTCATAGCACATACACATGGTAATCCTTAGCCCCACGTACGTGTTCTGAAGGCTAAACTTACCCAGAAAAATAGTTGAACCGACCGGCTAGCTACTATAAAATCCTGGCTCGGGCATGGGTTTTGCATCTTTGGATGGCATTAATCTTGACACCTCATCTAGGAAGACATCTGCAAACCATTGACCACTAGGATTTGTGCTAACAGTGGAATTAATTGCTTGGTTGTGGTCATGTTAGCGGCGAGGAGACCTCACATCCTCAGTGGATTAACCTCTAGGCGTTCTAATATGAGATTAAACAACCGCCTCTATCTCTACTTCTGTCCTGAAATGCAATTTGCATATTCTGCTTCAGGCGAAGCTGAACCTTCTTTTTCTGGTAGTCTATAAAAGCTCAGTGTCATGTCATCTAGTCCATGCTGAATATAGCATCAAACTCCCTCATTGTAAACACTATAAAATTAGTTAAATAGGATGCACTAGTGGATAACTACAACGACACCCTCACACACATTCTGGTGGTGGGAACAACTCCGACAGGAGTTGATAAACCCAAGTCCTAGTCTAAGTCCTCTACAAACACACCAATCGTATCAATGAATATCTTGGTTATAAAAGTATACGTGCTACCGAAAATTAAACAATGCAACGGTAGGAGATCCTCTAGTGTCGCAGCATATATTTGTAATAACCTGGCCCAAAGTGCAATATAATGGGCCTAAGTTAGTTCTTTAAAATGGTTAACTGAAATTAAAGATTTATAGTCCATTCCCACTTATAAACAGGATCTTAGCCCAATAGGTATTAGATGTGGGACTAAATTTAGGGATTTCACAACATCCTAGTATGTTGCTCTGGCCTGACACCCTTAACCTTCCCATCAGCCTTCCTCATGTCCTACCCAGATGCATGTGCAACCTCAACTGTAACTAGATCTGCTTGCCTCTAGTGACCTTATCACTGATCACGTTGCCTGCCCCTCTGACCATGTTGGGTACTCTTTATAGTCTCCACCATGGTGTCCCTAGACCTTAAAGGACTACATCTATTGTGAGAACCTCTAAATCCAATGTCTGTCAACATAATATGTCATCACTCCACCATTCATCCTCCACCTCTACCGTTGTGGATCATGTTGGTCCTGACTTCTGAGCCATTGTCCCTGGTGGCTCAATTGGCTAGTGCCCGTGGCAAAATGGTGTGACTCATATGCATGCTTGCACTTTAAGACCTCAACACTGCTTCAGCCAATCTCAGACATGAGAATGTTGCAACTACAAAATGGCTGCTAATGCAAAGTCTTGATTTCATCTATTGCTAAGATGAAGAAGTAGTAATCATCACCATCCATATAATCCAATAATGAAAATGAGTTGGGCTCATATACTTATACAAGTTGTTGCTCATATAACCTTATATAATATAGATATATATATATATATATATATATATATATAT
>JAVDBV010082722.1:0-28355 GCA_032619315.1 Piper longum | reverse complement strand
ATATATATATATATATATATGGTTGGAAAGCTCGGATCGATGCCAACAAAAGTCGAAAGTGACTTGAGGCCTAAGTAAGACTCTATAAATAAAAATTAAAGAAGAAAAGCAAAATGGGCCTCGAAACTATGAACTCAATCAAATAAAGATCTGAGACTCAATTCAAACTGAGGCAATTCGGTAGTCCAAAAATCCCTATGAAGTATGCAAAAAAGATACCTGAAAAAGCCCAAACAAATACTAAACGCTTCAACGACCTAGATTTAGCCTTAAAACCATGACTTAACACAAGCAAAAACTCGTATACCTCGAATATCGGGGAAGGCAACAAACGGGTAAAATCTTAACTCGAAGTTGGAGATTTACAACTTTTACCTTATTCGATTACTTATTCTTTAGAATATAACTCGACATATTATCCTCTAACATATTAGAGTGTTGGATATCAATGCAACAAGAATGTACTCAAAATAATTAACCATATAAATAGAAAAACTGTAAGTATCTTATATTATCTTGACTAAATATATAAAGAAATTTTTTTATGGATTGCAAATAAAGAGGCTACTACTGATGATTACTTCTCAAGAGAAGGAAATAAAGTCTAAGTAATAATAGTAAAAGTACAAATTATTACAATAATGATTCACTTTATCAAGAAATTAAGATCATCTTAAAATTGATGACACATGCTTGTGACATGAGAAAAAAATAATGAAAAAAGTATATCACCAACGTAGATTTCTTTTTTTAGGTGACTTATACCTAGTTTTTCATGAGCATGAGAAGAGGGAGGCAGGTCGTATCCTTGTTTTCATAGCAAAATCACAAGGTTATAGAATAAACTTCGTTTGATTGACTTAGACTTCTTTGTGTGATTGACACAAGGTTTTACATGGTGCAGATTGCATCAAACCAAAACTGGATCAAGGCTTTGCAAATCTGAATGGTTAAGGCTGTTCCCAAATGCAAAGATGTTTCATTTAGACCTTATTGTTCATATCATCTCTCCTTGTTGATTGATCAAATCCCAGATTTCATAATCAAGTACAAGAACGTTTAGATTTCAGAATTTTTGTGTGTTGGATGAGGAACACCAAACTACCTTGAGGGAAGCCTGGCTTGATAATGGTGAATATCGATGGGGTCCCAAATTGACAATAGATTTACACCAGATTTACAACTTAAACTCACTAACAAATGTAATTTCATTCATAGCAAATTAACAGTGTTATACTATTCATGCTATCAATCTACTTTGACAATGTAAATTAAATTCACAGTCTCACTATAACCCCCTTTAGAAAATTTGGAAGTCTTAAACTTCTCTAACCCAATGGAGCAAGAAGAATTAAAAACACGTGGATGATCAGATCAACAAACTTAGAAGAATTGTTAAGAGTGACTATATGCAAGGTACTTCTTTTGGGAAAACAAAAACGAAAGTTGCAGCTTTTCTCATATATCTTTATCAGAGATCTGCTAAAGGTAAATGAGAAAAGCTCGTACAACAACTGAATCAAGCAAAATCTAGTTGTATTCTTCCAAATAGGCTTTGCTCTTATCAAATGTAATGGCTTATTAGATGTGCTAAAATGAAAAACATGCCTCATGGAGTGGTTCACCATGGGATACCTCTATTATGGGCAAGGCAAAAGATAGGTGTCGTTTAATGATTTGGTGCAAAAAGTTCATACAAGTTGAGCTCCTAGAAAATCAATCAAATTCCTCAGGCGAGTAGACTTTGTCTTGTTGGACATGTTACAAATACTATGGCAAATTACATTATGGAATGTTTTTTGATCCCAAAAGGCAAATTGAGGAAAATTGATACACGTCAAGCAAAATTTTGGAGGGGCGCAAAAGCAGTAATCACTTTTGCAGCCTGATAAGTAGGAAACGAATATGAAAGCCAAGAATTGGTGGCGGGCTAGGAAATAGAGAAAACTCTACAAAGAACATTGGGCTCCTCTCTAAACTCGCTTGGCACATTGTGTCTGATCCAATATCTTTGTTAGCCATAATATTTACTGTAAAGTATGAAGAAGGGAAAGGATGGTGACCTATTTACTTGCAAGAGCATTAAGAAGCGTTTAAACATTTTGGAAAATAATTTTTGATAGTCTATTGGGGATAGAAAGTTCGGTTGGCTATTGACCTTAAGGTTCCTCAAGCTCGAGGCCATATTCCTCTATTAAACCCAATATGCCAATCACTGACCTCACTTCAGGTAGCTTCTCTTGTTAGAAGAAAGACAAACAAATGGAATAGAAATAAAATTAAGGAAATTTTCCACCTGATGATGCATCTTCTATTCTCAAGTTGGCCCCACCGATAGAAACATATAAAGACAAGCTGAATTGGTGCAAATGAAGGTATGGAAACTTCTCTGTCAAATCAGTTGTAAAATTTTTATCAACTAGACCTTCCTCTACTCGATGTACCCAAGATACTATTTGGAAGAAATGGTGGAAGCTGAAGATACCAAGGCTTCTACATGGATGGAAAATGTAAAATAATGGACTTCCAACAAAGGATTACTTATAAAAAAGAGGAATCAATCAAGAAGTTCGTTGTTCATTCTGCAACATAGATAAAGAATTCATTCATCACCTGTTTTTCAATTGTGATGTGGATTTTGGCATAATAGGAATAAGAGTGGATGGATTGAAGTTAACCATGCACAAAGGTATAATAACACTATTGTTTTGTTTGGCTTCTCAATATCTACATCATGTTCTATTCAAGTTGTTCTGCTTATATGGGATGCTATTTGGCTGTACAGAAATTACATCGTTACTGGAAAGAAAAATATGGCACATACTAGAGCATTAATTCATGAGATGATGCATGTTGTAAGAAATAGAATCAATACTCATATGGCAGCCACAAATGTTGAGGACCACACATGTAGAGCTTACCTTTAGCGTTGCGGGTGCTCAACGAAAGAACATCCCAACACACAACCACATGATTTAACTGTCGTTACTCATGGAGGCTTTGATGCCCAACTCGGCATAATTTTCTAGAATCTTGCTGTTTATAATCAACAGGTACATATTATACACGCAAAAAGTGGACAGGAAGAAGGTAACAGACCCCAAGAGGCTGAAATTAGAGCTATGATTTAAGGTCTCAAATTTACTCGAGATGTTGCAGCCAAAAATGCAAAACTATTGACAGATTGTTAGCCGTTAAGGTGGGACTTGAGGAATTCAAGGGCAATGACAAGTTAACTTCAATTGAATGGCAAAATCTTTCCTTATTCAAATGTTTATATGACCTTTGGTCAAAAACCAATGTATGTATTAGTTATGTCACTAGAAATTTTGTATCATTTCATTGTACTCTCGTTCGAATGCAAAGAGAATGTAGCAGCCCCTTGTAAAATTCTTATATTTCTCAAATATAGCTTCAGGAGGTAATAAAGAATAAACTTATTTTCCATTAGACCTGTCGTCCACAATAAAATGAGTATCATGTCCTCCACCCTCACCTAGATGCACGAGTAAAATAAATAAATTAAAAGCCAACACTAATGACATGACAGAATACCCAACTATATGTAATAGCCATATGAATTTCCATCTCCAAATTTCCAGCATCTCTGAAAATTTCCCACTTCCATCCAAAAGATCAATTCTCTACACACGAATGAAGTTTCAGGTAGGATTTCAAGAAAAATCGAGGCAAGATTCCAGCTACACTCCATGCTTGATTCATAGACAGAAAACACTTTAAAGCATATTTCCTTGTCGAGAGTAAATATAGGCTCCAAATAATTATTCAATTGTTTATGTCTTAGTTTCACCAAGTTCAACATCCTTCCCTGACGGGGCTCCTGCTATATCTTTAAGCAGTTTCATATCCTCTTCAGTTAAGCTAGTCTTGTGACTAATTTTCGCATTAGCACGCTGCTTCTCCACCTCTACAGCCCAACTGTATATTATCATGCCTAGAACAGCAATAATCATTCCTAATATATTTTTCAATGTCAATTCAGAATCAAAGAGCAACCAACCAAGGGTAAGAACACACACAGTTTTCATGTGGCCCAATACTTGGAACGAGACAGCAGAAAACCGCCCAATACAAAGATATTGACTCACATTGCAGATTACAGCCAGTGAACAGGAGAGGAGTATAAAAGCCTGTAAACACCATGGATTTAACATTTAACATTATATGAAAGGAACAAATAAAAGCCTCAGCACATTACTTAAAATATCAATATAATACAAACAAATGACTAATTGAATGGAGGGACTTACAACTGCACCAAAAGATATCTTGTAGTCAACCAAAAACTTGCCGCTCAATAAGTAATCTACAAATGGTCCAATCAGAAGAAGGGAGAGAGCTTGTATGGGAGCTGTCTTACTCAACAATTCAAAAGAGCCAATAGAATATTTTTTTTGTAAGGATCCAATGGACTGCACAATGAAGCAAGCACGCCTTTTAAATAGAAGAATACGACATTGGTTCGTACTTTAGGCAAATCAGTATAATATATCAAATAATAATAATATGAATTACAGAATTCCAGGGATCACCTTCCTTGCAATATCCGTGATAAAAAAGGCTCAAGAAACATTGTAAAATGTTGACAGAAACAAACAAACACATAATACCCAGAGATGGCCAAAAATAAAAAGAGGCTCTGCACAATGTTATGCAGAATGCAACTGGGTATGCAAATGATTAACAGACAGGATTGACAAACTGTGCCCACTGTTCAAAGGAACATCTGAAGATGGAAGATCACAAGCTTTCTAACCAATAACATAATCCCTGAATAAGGTGACTCTTGTACAACACATTCATGCCAGATTTACTTAAATGACCTCCGTTATAAGTTTTTATTTAAAAAAAAAAAAAAGATAATGAAAACTAAGCATGTATTAATCAAACAATCAGCACTGTTGAACTCCTATGAAATGTTTTAATAGCCCATATTTATTGTGAAACTTGAAAAATCCTAGAGTACAGTAAATGCATTCCTAACATCTTTACAAAATATATTAACTTTCAAAAAATCCCAATATACTTCTAAAATAGGCCACCGCTACAATTAGGCCGTCATGTAAATTAAGACTACATTATAAGCTAAAGGGAGATTCACTCTCCGTTAGAAAGTGATTTCATATTTCTCCTCACCAGGTAACAGTACAATAATGAACATGCAATCACATATTAGAGAAACATAAATATGTGACGAAGGTAAGGCATCACTTAAAGGCATTAACATAGCACGTCCCCTAAGAAATTTCTAAAAAACAGGAATAACATTGAATTGTCTGATAATGAAAATAATTACAGGAGAAACAAGTTGGGAATCACTTACTATTTGTTGTAAGGAGGTAGATAAAACAGCCACACAGGCACATAAGAAGCCTTTTGCATTAACCTTTACATCTGTTACAGTACAGACACCCACACCTATAACCACCACAACCACAGCCATCTTCACCTCTCTTGAGTAAGTTTTTCCATGGAGTATCCATTCCATTACACATACCACAGGAATCATGCTTAGCTTTGAAATCTATAGCACAAAACAGAGCAAGAATATTATCAATGTTCAGAAAAAAAAAATCAAATGAAGTCTTTTCTATGTGGTTGAGTCACAATACCTGATAAAAGCCAACAGAATTGAGCATAAGGCTCAAGTTCATGCCTGTGATTGACATATTGGCAACAATTGAAAACCATAAAAGTTCCCATAAAGGAACATGCTTTGACGCCGAATAACCAGTGGCATTGGAGATAAAACCAACTAATGCAGTAACTCCAAAGTGAAAGCCCGTTAATGTCGTGGCTGATGAACAAATACAATATATCAGTCTAACATGTGACAAAAATCAAAGGATGCCATAGGTGACTACTTTATTAAGACTAAAAACTTGGAAGAAAGAGAAAGAAATTCAATTTATGTAAGTTTAAACAAAAAAACAAGAAAACGTTCACCTCAACCAAGTAGTATTTTGTTGACAACACGGCAACAGCGACAGAAAACCAAATTAAGAAGTATAGAAATGCATCATAACCACCAACTATTCCTTTTCAAATATCTAAGCAAAAATGCATAGTGTTAACAAGGCATTACAGTCGAAAACAGCAAATTCAGAAAAATCTTTCTATATGCTGCTACATATAAAGCAAGAAAAGATATCTATTCCACAAATCACCGCAGACCCAATCAGGTCAGAAACACTGCAACGAATTGCTAAGCTCACAACGCTCACTGCTAGGGAAACCAACTCATAAACCCAAAATTTCGACGTGGTGAACGACCGACCCAATCGACCTGATTCTGTCACAGGCATTTTCCAGCCAATTCCACAGAACAAAATCAAATCTCATAGAAAAAGACCATATTCCACTAAGCCTGCGCCAATGCAATCACTCCATTGATAAACTACTTCATAACACCAAATTCTGACCAAAACGAAAAGTTCCAATCGACCCAATTGAATTTCAAGCATTCACAACAATATTCAAATCTCCGAACAAAAGATCATATCCCACCCAACTTCAACCCAACCACTCCACAGTTCAACCACCATTACAAACAATCCAATCAGATCATTCGAAAAGAAAAAAGCAGCATTTCAAGATTGCAAGCATAAGCACAAGCACAAGCACAAGCACAACGAAAAAGTTAAAGAAAGGAAAACACAGGATTCAACAAGAAAATGCAAGAAAGCCCAGATCATTCCATAACACAAAATTCGACAGGATGAACGACCCAAACAAAAAACTTCATATCCACCAAATTGAATTTCAAACATTTAGAACAAAAATCAATTCTTAGAGCCCAAGACCATAGTATCACAAACAAGCCAATCAACAAACATCAAAATGACAGCATTAACACAAAGAAAAAATTCACGAAAAATAAAAAATAAAATTAAAAACTGAAGAGAGCCCAGATCTGGAGGGTGGCGGCAAAGAGAGAGAAAAAAGAAACAAAACAAAGAAACCGAACCGAAGGCGAAAGCATAGCCGGAGGAGGACATGAGCTGCTTGTTGGCCATGATAATGCCGACGGAGCTCACGACGTTCATCGCCCATGCACCCACATCCGACACCGCCCACCACTTCTTCTTCTCTTCCTCCATCTCTTCCTCAATTCCCTTCTATTCCTCTTCCTATTCTCTTCCTCTTCTCTTCTCTTCTCTAGTCTAACTCCACCACCACCACTGCTATCTGTTATACTACTGCATCGCCATCTCTTACCACCCAATGCCTTCCTTCTTCAGTGAGCACACGCATCTACTGGGTGGCTCAACTCCTTGTTTTACTGCTAAAGGTGGCAACTTTTTTCACTCCTCCATCGATTTTCAGCGTGGGTGAAAAATGGAGAGGTTTGAATTTGTCTTTTTCTTTTTTTTTTTTGGCTTTTTATGGAAAGAAATAAGGATTTCTGGAGCGTGGAAATGTTAGGCTCTGCAACCTAAGATTTCTATCTCTTTCATCCGTTTTTTTTTTTTTTTGAGGCTACCTTGGATGTTTTATATTTTCATGTGTACAATATAATAAGGTTTACAGTTTTTTTTCCTCCAAAACAATATATATAAGGTTTACAGTTTGCACCTATATAATATAATCGAGTCATTGAGTGACATGCGCTATTCTTCGTTTAATAAATTAAATTATTGTTATTAAGATTTATTAAGATCAATGTATTTATCTCTCTTTTTGAATTAAAATAACCAAGAACGTCATACGCAGTTTTGATTATAATTAAATTTAAATTTTATGAATAAGTTTTTGTTAAAAAATAAGATAAATTTTAATAATTTAGTATCTTAAATATATATTTTAATTATCTTTAAATATATATAATGAGAATATATCACTGATTTATACTTATCTATTTACATGGATAAGTTATGAGAGATTTTGAAAAAAAGATTTTTACAATTCTAAATTACACAAATTTAAATTTATTCATTTATGTAAATAAATTAATAGAGATTTAGAGAAAAAATCTTTGATGTTCCACATCTACCTGAGGATATTATTCTTTAAAAAAAAATTAGAAGAAAAGATCTTAAATTATCGGAGTAAATCGGTAAAAACTTAAATCATGATTCCACGCTGGCAAGGATGGGAACGTCTATAAAAAAATTGGAAAGGACAACCTCGTTGCTTTAAAGTGCTATCGCTGCTATTCAGAGTTCTCGTCATCAAACAGTGAAGTCCCCTCGCCACCCTGCTGCTAAGCCGCCAGATTTGGTGTAAGAGTGAGAAGCAAGCCTCGCCTTGGATCCCCTTCATCCTGAAGCCCTGCCACGGAGTCCGGTATTGTTGACCTCACCGTGTCAAAGACAAGTCCAACCCTTTGTTGCAGCTAGCCGAGATTGATAGTCACTACCAACTGCCATTGCTGCCACCCACAGCCGTGAATCCTTGCCCAAGATCCAAACTTTCCACTCGCTAAAGTGAAGGAGCTATGTTGCTTCGAAGTGGTGCCAACGTGCTGCCTTAAGGAGAGCCCAGGTCCCGTTGTTGGAGTCTACCAACGCAGGAACAAGAGTACAGGTGTCCTTGTCACCTAGTAAAGTCAGAGCCTTGTTGGGAGGAATTTGCTGGAATTTGGTGGATCGCGGCGGCTTCATCAAGAAACAAGGTCCATGAGTTCCGCTGTCAAAGTTGAGGAGTGGAACAGTTGTTGTTGAACATCTTTGCCACTTGACGAAGGAAAGAGACATGGTTGCTCTTGGAAATTCTTGATAGGGTTGCCGCATCAGGGTTGCTACCTCGTTAGAACTCTGTTGTGCCCGATTGTGTCTTTGTTTTGTCTCGTTGCCGAACTTAAAAGCTTGCTGCTGTTGAATTTGTTTTGCAGCGTACCCTGCTGCTATTAGAGCAGTTCATAAGACTGCCATCGGCTAAGGTTCGGAGCTGAGGAAGGGAAATCGCCCCAGTGGGGAAGAAACTGCTGCGGTTAAAGACAAAGGCATACCGTCTAAGTTATCGTATTACAGTATTATTATATTATATATAAATAAATATAATTAATTATAATTAAATTTATTAGTATATATTTATAAAGATTATTTTAACAAGGATAAATAATATTTTTATTTTAAATTTTAATTCAGATTATTTGATTACAATGACAACTCTAATTTAATAAAAAAATAAAAAATAAAAAATAAAACACCTCTACTCTTGCTATTATTTAATATGTAGTTAATAATAATATTTATTTATAATTTTAAATATATTTTGAGTAGACAAATAATATCATGTATATTATTATATTATTTTATCGAATCAAACTATAAGTCGATTTCGAGTCAAGTTCAAGTTATAACCAAGTCGATTCAAATCGAACATTGTCTTCCTCAAACTCGACTCATAAGATTCGAGTTAGAGTTGAGTTCGAACTCTAACATTTAAATATTGAGTTTGTTAGCGCCACCTTTGGTGGCAATGGTTCAACTATTAATTCTCACCACAATAGCACCACTACCAGTTAGTTATCCTCCATCAGCCTATCCTACAACTGTTCCAGTAACGCCGGTTACACAATTTGTATCGGTTCAAGATGCCTGCTCTGATGAATTGAAAGCCACAATGGATGCACAAGCCACATTGATTGCCGCGCTTATAGCGCATAAGGATGAAGAACCAAGTGAGCAGTAAAGCGTCTGCACCCCTTAGCCGATGAAGTTTACATAGAAAATTTGCCAAAAAAATACAAGCGCCTAACCTTTACCAAGTTTGACGGAGATAGTAATCCTGGAAACCACATTATAATCTTTGAGATCAAGTGTGGAGTAATTGCAATCAATGAGAAGTTAAAGTTGAAGCAATTTCCTCCATCCCTCAATGGTAATGCCTTAAGATGGTTTAATAAATGCCCTCCCGGATCAATTAGTGCATGGGATAATTTTATTGAATAATTCATAGAACATTTTTAGTCAATGGAAATCCTAGCAAAGATAGAACACTTACGACAATGTCGGAGAGAACCGGGTGAGCAGTTTGCAATATATATGAAGAGGTTATAAGCCTAACATCTTAACTAAAAGAGAACCCTAACATTAACGAACTTGTAAAGATTTGTGCAATGAATGTTGGATTGAATACTTGGTTCTTAAGTAGCACACAATGCAATACTTTTGAACAACTCTTTGAAAGACTATTGATCTTCGAGGAACTTAAAAGGGTTTTTGCTTCCTTAAAGAATGCTATGGCATCAACCAATGCTGTCACTAAACGCAGCAAGCAAGGTCGAGAAAAACAACAAAAGAACAACAACGAAAGGCAAATAGCCTCACCCCGACAACAGCGTGAATGGAGGAATATAGAGAATTACACCTTCAATGTTGGTGTAAAACCCCGAATCCGGCTCGTTCGTGAACTGAAACGAACCGTCTCGGGTCCCGGGTGGATCTACTCTCGGCGTCTCAAGATGGAAAATATTGATCGTTATACATGAATGAATGTACTGAACCCTAACATGCCACTACGTGGATGACGTACCAACCAGTTCATACTAAAGACAACCACAATAAAAATCGATAAAAATTCCTAAAATAAAACAGACAGAATCTCCCTTAAAAGTACAATTTGGGGCCACCCTGTCAAATCAACGTATATAACTTCGTAAAACAAGATTCATTCACTACACTATGTTTTTCACATAAATATTTAATTCAAACATACCAACTCATTCTCGACATTTGGGTCATGACCCACCTGTTCATACTATTCACATGCGCAATAATATATTTTTCATATCCTGCTATCATTATCCATGTCCACATATCCAAACCATAACAAAACAATCAAACTATTAAAACAAATATTTCGTCGGTGAGTATGCGTATGTGTGTGCAAGGCAAGTAACTACTCCTCTATCCAAGCTGGCATATCAAACATTCAGTCCTCACCTACATATATATAGAGAAACGTTAGTAACGAGTGTTACTGGTCCAAAACATAACTAATACCAAACTGGCTATAAGAGCAAACTCTCATATGGAAGAAAACATCTTGAAGTCCCTGATGAGCATCTACTGAACTGAAATTATCTGTAACTAAGCTGATCTATTACTGCTGATGCCTCGGTATTTTCTCATTTCTCTTTCTGGTCCCTTGGGACTACTGTCATATTCTTAGTCATTTCTTCTTATTTCCATACCCACTCGCATAGCATGGCTATCGGTAATCCCGGCTTGGACTAGCACATGCCGCACGCATAGCATGTCGTCGGTATTTCCCAGCTTAGACAAGCACATGTCTGCAGACATGGTTGTCAGTAGTTCTAGTCTTCGACTGGCACATGCCGCAGGCGTTCATGCTCGTCGGTAGTTCCGTCTTCGACTTGCATGTGCCTACTCGCGTAGTATGGTTATCGAAAACACGAAAACTACATATACGCATAGGTCTTGGTAGAGATTTATATAATAGGCATGGAGGCATCGTGAGCTGGATCTTAGTTTCGAAAACAAACTCGAGGGATCTCATCCTCGAGGGTTATCAATCCGGAAAACTGTTCGGCTAAATGGCCCAAGTTAAGTGGAATCCGATAAAACACCACTTAACCCATCCTGTAGGCATTAAAACAAACCTATAATAGAACATAGTATAAATCAGAGACGAGTCCTAAACGGACCTAGCAGAAGCTTCAAGCGTGGTTGCGCGCCTAGGCGGCAAGCTCCTACTTCATACCTACACATCAAAACTAAATACTAACGCCCATTCATGATGCATTCACACGCCCTATAGCATACACACATCATCACGCATCAATCAATATACATCAATAATAATCAATATAAGTTTTCCTAGTCTACGTTGCATTAGATTACAATAGTTGTTTAATCGACCTAATTAATCACTTAGCATTCATTTTAATATCACATAATCACATACATCTATATTTTCATTAACATAAAAATACATAACACATCAGCCACTCAACTAATAATCCTTAATTCTAAATAATTAAATTAAATCAATTATACCTCGCGCGTCGTCGATAATCGGTGACGACAAGGGTTTCATCGGGCGTGTCGGAGCTCGAATTCAAAGCTCAATAGCATTCGTTTGTTTGATTAGGATCAACTGGACGAGCTCGGTAGAAGACCAGGCAAATCTTATTTTCTGGAAAGTTCAGTGGTTTTTTGGCGGGTCCTGATGGTTTTCCGGCAACTCTGAACTATTTTCTGGCGACTGTTCCGGCGGACAATCGAGGGTAATGGTCGGCACCGTCTCGGCGATCTCGTTCCAATGGTGGTGACGGCGAGGGCAGTCACGGTGGCGATGATCACCAACTGCGGCGTCGAATTTGGTCAGGGCGGTCGGTTGCTCCAATCAGACTCACGGCCGGCCTCGACGGCAGTGTTGGGTAGAGGAGAACCGTCAGGAGGGTCAAGGGGGTGGTCGTCGGCGTCACTACAGCGGCGGCGCGGCTCGGACGGCGGCGAATCGACTCCAGAAACGTCGCGGTTCGTGGGACGATTCCGGCGTCGTGGCGGTGAGTCGGTGGCCGGGGTTGGTCAGGTGGCACGGCGACAGAATGGCACGACGGGGCGGCATCGATCGGCGGCAGGGCGGCATTGTTGACGGCCTTGGCGACAAGCGAACGGTGGCGGTGAGGGTTTGGGTGAGGAAAAGTGTCGGGGAAGGAGGTGATATACCTCAGTGGTAATTTTGTAAATAAGTATTGACACGATTCCTACTCAACTCAAAATAATAACTAGCTCGTAATAAATCCTAAAAAAATCAAAACAAATTGGGAAAAATTCCATAAAACAAAAAAAACACCACAACATCCAAATGGCATGCCGTATAACTAATAACCCACCATAACTACCCAATAACATGTCCTAATGTGTTAATCGACCTAAAATTATTTCTACGATTAAATCAATAAAAGAAAAATTACTCCATACTTTCATATATTGTGATAACTCATCTCACATCATCTCATCGGCGTTATCATCATATATTCAGGTATACATGACTCTCATCGCTCATAACTCATGCTGGTCTCGACTCAGCGTACGGTCTATAAACTGACTCGACTCGAACTAACGACTGAATCGACCGGTTCGCTGTAATAAAACCCTAACTCGAGTCACGGGTTTTACAGTTAGAGATACTAAAAAGTGGTTCGATGCTTTGGTTAAGTAAGGAAAGATTACACCATGGACACCGAAGAATCTACCCAAGCCAAAGGACAAGAAGAAAGACAATTTCTGATGATACCATCAAATGGTTGGCCATCTAATAGTTAAATGTCAAAACATAATGGAGAAAATTCAAGAATTACTCAACAAAGGGGAAATCGAATATAAAGCTGCCACAACACAAAAGGCACCAACAACCAATGTTATGACAACAAGTCATTTGACCACACCGTTGAAGGTGGAAGACAAAGAAAAAGAAAAAGATGAACTAAGCAAGGGCAATGAGCCTGGGTAAGAGAAGTTGGAAAAGGAAAAATAAATTGAAAGAAATGAATGTAAGAAGGAGGAGGCTCCTTTGTGTTTAGCGAAAGAAGGAAAGAAGGTTTCTTCTTCTCCCATGCTAAAAAAGGAAACTAATCAAATGACAATTGTGAAAAAATTAAGGAAGATACACGAGTTAGTGAACATGTTTGATGTGTTGCACTTCTCACCTATTGCCCGGTTCATAGTTGAACAAGCTTTGTCAAAATTTGTAATTAGAAATGGAGAAGATAGTTTCTTTACGAGCTCAAGTAGAATAAAAGACTACATCACATATATAGAGTAGTTGGGGACATCCTTTGCCTATTTTAACTCGAGTAAATAAGGAACAAAGATCCCGTACTTACCCATCTTGACCACATGCTGACGATACTTTACCAATGCCAGTTGGATTCATTACTTTCTCCAACGACAATATGTGTCACCCTGAGCCCAACCACAATTGACCATTGTTTGTTACTGTGGAACACCGAAACAAGCTTGTTCGGCGTGTACTTGTGGATCAAGGATCATCAATCAACATTATTCATATTATTGTGTTATTTGAATTGAGTTATAGTAAGGAAAGCCTCATGCCAGATGATACACAATCAATTCAGTGTCTCCTGTACCATGTGAGTCATTTGGAACGGTGTGTTTACACATCTTTGTTAGTCCATTTAGTTTACCATATATATTCCACATTCTAGAACTTGATCCAATGTGGCACATGCTTCTTGGGCGATCATGGATTCATGATCACCGATGCATGCCATCTTCATGGCACCAATGCATTAAAGATGCACACAGAAAAAGAGGTCAGATCTGAGTTTGGGGCTGTGAAATCCATTCCCTCTTGAAGAAGTGCATTTTGAGGATGCCGCATTCTTCATAGAGGGAAATATCCTGAAGTTGGCAAAAGCACAACTGTCTAGTCATGTTTATCTTGCTACTCTTAATTTGCTAGACTTTATTAAACCAACAGCTAATTATCCACCACTGAAGCCTCCTAAAGTAACAAAGCTACACAAGTTGTCAATTCCATCGGCACCAGCAATTTCACCAAGACCGGAAGCTTCATTAGTACCTTTAAAAGTAATAGGGCATTCAGGACAAAAATATTAAAGAAATGTCATTGCTCCAAGAAGTGCAAAGTCACGAAGAGAAAGATCACATGGTAATTGAGGATGCCGCCATGGTATTAGAACAATTGGAAATGCCAATGACGAACTTTTGTGAGAAGGAAGTAATTACACTTAACCCATTCCCGGTCATTTACATGGAAGAAAAAAATTGCAATTCATTTGATGAATTTGAGATCATAACCTTGGAACCAAAAGATTCAATCATGTCGGAATTATTTTCTTATTGCATATCAAGTGAAAATGAAAGATCAATGCGACCATGGTTTGTGGGAGCACTATTGCATGAAGAGGGACTATAAGATCAAGAAATACAACAAGCACCAAGTCATTTTGAAGATGTAGTTACTCTAATAGCAGAACGACATCTGGAAATCAATTTGGAAACTTATCAAGAGCCCCATCCAACTTTTCTTGGATCAGGTTTAGACGAAATGGAGAAGCGACAACTAATTGATGTACTTAAAAGTTATAAGTATTGTTTTGCTTGGTCATATGATGAAAGGTCATGTCTGTCATCTGAAGTTGCAGTACACCACCATGCAGTTAAGCCAAAGGTACGTCCAGTTGTTCAAGAAAGAAGAAAGTTTAGTCCATCGATCGAGTTCATGATTGCAACATAAATAGAGAAGTTGAAAAAGAAAACTTCATTTCTAAAGTCAACTACCCAGAATGGTTGGCAAATGTCGTCTCGGTAAAGAAGAAGAATGGTCAGATGAAGATTTGCATAGACTTCAGAGATCTCAACAAAGCATGTCCTAAGGATGCATTTCTCTTAATCCCTAATATTTTACTTGAAAATGTAATTGGTTGTCAAATGTTTTCTTTCATGGATGGATTAGTGGCAACAATCAGATTCATATAGTAGCCGAAGATGAAGAAAAGATAGCTTTCTACACGCCTGTTAGAATATATTGATATACGGTGATTTCGTTTGGTTTGACGAATGCAGGAGCTATTTATCAACAGGCGTTGCAATCTTTTTTTGTAGGCATGCTACATGTGAAAATAGAGGATTATGTTGACGACATAATTGTGAAGTCAAAAGCAAGAAGCGATCATTGAAAGGTGTTACAAAAGGTGCTTCACCGGTGTAGTGTAAATAACTTGAAGTTGAATCCACAAAAATGCGCTTTTGATGTTTCCTGAGGGAAATTTCTCATATTTTTGGTACATGAGCGAGGAATCCAAGTTGACCTTGTCAAAATTCAAGCTATTAGAGATAGGAGTCCACCTACATCTTTGCGTTAATTGTAAAGCTTCCTAGGAAAGATCAATTACATTCGGAGGTTTATCCCAAACTTGTTTACCACTCACTCAATTGTTGAAGAAAGGTGACAAGTTTGAGTGGGGAGAAGCGTGTGAGTGAGCTGTTGAGAAGATAAAGACAGGATTGCTAAGGCCTCCAACTTTCCTTGCTCCAACACCAAATAGACCATTCATCTTATATATTTCTCACACAGAAGCAACACTCACAACCATCTTAGCCCAGGCTGACGACCTTGGGAGAAAATGACCTATACATTACTTAAGCAAAGCCATGATTTCAATTGAACAAATGTACACGAAAATAGAGAAAACATGTTTAGCCTTGGTGTTTGCTTCGCAAAAATTGCGACATTACTTTCTTACACATGAAGTACATTTGGTGATACACGACAATCTTGTTCGATACCTACTCCAACAACCGGCCTTGTTGGGAAAAGTAGCAAGATGGATTCGGAAGTTAATGGAGTTTGACATCAATTGCGTCACACAAAAAGTAATGAAAGGTCAACCAATTGTCGAGCCACTCGCTAACCATTCGGCTCTACTATCCGAGAAGAAAGAAGAAGAAGTCTACTTCAACACGGATAAGGAACTAATAAAGTGGACTTTGTATTTTGATGAAGTAGTTGTAGGAATGCACGGAGGAGCAAGACACACTGGAGGAGCGGGGGTTGTCTTAGTAGAGCCTTCAGGGAAGATGCATTTACATGCTTACAATTAGGCATATTTTTGCACCAACAACAGTGCAGAATATAAAGCAATGTTGCTTGGACTGGTACTTGCAAAGGATTTGAAAGTGGAATACTTGATAGTTTGAGGCGACCCATTATTAGTGATTCAACAAACCACAGGGAATTATGAAGTTAAGGAAGCACATTTGGGAGTGTGCAAGGCGCATTTGATACAATTATTGAAGAATTTCAAAGAAGTGATGTTTGAACATATCTCTCGTTCTACAAATCGCATGTCAAATACACTCGTTGTATTGGGCTCAAGATTCATTGCTAAAAGAGAAGTCATAAAGCCAATTATTTGGTTCGCTCATCATGATGCACCTGCTGGTGCGTCTTACCGTCAAGTGTTGTAGTTCAAAGGTTTGCACTAGAGGAGTTTGAGGATTGATATGGACATATTATCAACTTTTTGGCACGCAACCAGCTACCCAGTGATTGATACAAAGCTCATGAGGTGCAACGAATTGCTTCATGCCATCTCATTGAAGGAGAATTATTGTATCGCCGAGGATTTGATGGAGTCTTACTACAGTGTTTGAATAAGGAGGAAAGTTTAAAGGCTATGAGAGATGCACATGAAGGGACTTGTGGAGACACCAAGGTAGAAGAAGGTTGAATAAATTTTTGCTCCGCATCGGATATTTTTGGCCAACAATGTATAAGGGTTGTATAGATTTTACTCGGTCATGTGAGAAGTGTCAGATGCATGCACCTTTGAAGCATATGCCACCAGAACCATTACACCCATTTGGCGCTTATTGGTCATTTCAGCTTTGGAGGCTTGATTTTATCTGTCCCATGCATCCGTTATCGTCAAAGGGTCGCAAGTTCATCTTAACGGTGCTAAATTGGGTGAAGCAATACCGACAAGAAAACAAATAGGAGAGTGTGTCGCTCAATTCATCAAAGAAAATACCATCTATCAGTTTGGAGTTCCCAAGAAGCTTATTACGGATAATGGCACGTTGTTCATGTAACGACTCAGCCCAAAGTGCAACATAATGAGCCTAAGTCATTTCTTTCAAATAGTTAAACCAAGTTAAATATCTATAGCCCATTCCCACTTATAAACAGGATCTTAGCCCGGTAGGTATTAGATGTGAGACTAAATTGAGGGATCACACAATCCACCCACCTTAGAAAATTTCATCCCCGAAATTCCTACACTTGGCCCGTTACTAGCCCTAGTCCACGACCTTTTGGTCCGTAGCCAACGTCCTTACACTTGGCCCGTTACTAACCCGAGCCCACAACCTTTTGGTCTGTGACCAGTAGCCTAGCCAACGTCCCTAGTCAGCCCACCATCTAATACGGAACCAGGTTGGCTCTGATACCATTTGTAACGACCCGGCCAAAAGTGTAACGTAATTGTCCTAAGTCATTTCTTCAAAATGGTTAATCCAAGTTAAAGATCTATAGTCCATTCCCACTTTTAAACAGGATCTTAACCCTGTAGGTATTACATGTGGGACTAAATTGTGGGATCTCACAACCTAGTTAACTATTTTAAAGAAATGATTTAGGCCCATTACATTGTGAGTACTGGAGTTATGCCTTTCTGGTTAGTGTATGGGACGAAAGCTATCTTGCCTCTAGAAATAGAGTTACCTTCACTAAGGATGGCCACTACTTCACATTTATCACCAGAGCAAGCGGAGTATGTAGCAAATAGAATTTTGTCACTTGAAGCGATTGAGAGGCATCATCATACTACAGGTGGAAAGTTAAAAAGGTATCATGAAGCGATGACAAGTAAGTACAACCAAGACATTAAGCCCCGCAAGTTCAGCCCTGGAATGTTAGTATTATACAACTCCCGTGAAGTTAGGGCCAGGTTGCCAAATCCAAATTTTACCCATCATCGAAAGTGACCTACGTTGTGAAGCGAGATATTGATTAAGGATGTTATGAACTATCAAAATTGAGATTCCTTATTCTAAGTTAATGCAAGATACTTAAAAAGTTGGCAAAACCTGTGAAAGGAGGTCACACCCCGTCGAACGAAGCCTAAATGGAGCCCAAATAGGTTGATGTGCAATGTACATAGCAAAAAAAAAATTATTCTAATCACGAGTACCTTAGAAACATCATTGCATCAGGGATTGTTTTGTCATTAAACTGAGTACCTTAGAGAAGAACTGTCACCCACCATGATGCATCAGAAAGAAATCACGAGAAAGGTGGAGAGTTTTCAATAGTGAAAAAAATAAAAAGATGGCTCTAAAAGGAAAAAATAACAAACTTATATTATAGCGGTGCAAAGATATTCCAAACAGTTCAATTATACTATTCAAAGATATCTACCAAATTAGGGGCTAATGTTTACAGAGATTTAAACTATTCATTCACGTGGATAAGTTCTAAGAGATTTTAAGAAAAAGATTTTTATTGTTCAAAATCTACAAGAGGATATTGTTTGTACAGATTTAAATTTATCCATTTATGTGGATAAATTTTAATTAGAAGAAATTTGTAAAAAATTAAACTGGTCATGATTTCGTTCCGATAAGGACGGAATAAAAAAATTGTCAATATCTATAAAAAATTAAATCTAATTGTTAACGGGGTGGAGAGAGAAAATTTTTGGAAGGTAGCCCGTTGGTACAAAGCTTTGGGAATGGAGAACCTCGCTGCTTTGAAGTGCTATCGCTATTGTTTGGAGTTCTCGTTATCAAACTGTGATGTCTCCCCCGCTACCCTCCTACTAAGCCACCAAATTTGGAGTAAGAGTCGAAGCATTGAAGATCAGCCTTGCTACCTTGCTCATGGACTTTTCCAAAGCCACCTTGAAGCACTGCTCAACCACTACCTTTATGTTGCCGCTTGTCAACAACCACTCCATCGTCATGCCTTACCCATCTTGTTGCTACTACCCTGCTCTCAAGGAAGGAGAGACGCCGTAGCAAGGAGCCCTCGCGCTATGAAGTTTGATAAGTCATCTTGTAGCCAGGAGCATTGTTGATTGAGAGAAGTTGTCACCGCACCGCCATCTTCTTTGCCTTCATCACGCTATAGCCGGCATCGTTGTCGAGAAGAACAACCACCAGTTGTTGTTTGTTGCCCCAAAGGAGTTGCTATCGGAAGCCTTCTGTAAGCCTCGCCTTGGATCCCCTTCATCCTGGAGCCCTGCCACAGAGTACCGGCATATTGTTGACCTCATTGCGTCAGAGACAAGTCCAACCCTTTGTTGCAGCTAGCCGAGATTGACAGTCACTGCCGAGTGCCGTTGCTGCCACCAAAAGCTGTGAATCCTTGCCCAAGATCCAAACTTTCCGCCTGCTAGAGCCACTAGTGAAGGAACTGTGTTGTTTTGAAGTGTTGCCTGTTGTGAAAAACGGGTAATTTTCACCAAAGATAACTAGTTCACTGTGAGAACTATTACCTAGATGACAAGCGTGAAAACTATTGTACTAAATAATTACCCCAAGATAAAATTCCCAGGAAAGTTGGTGGGACACGATAATCCGCTTAAAAACCAACTCCTAGACAGAATTTTATCAAGACAAGTAATATAAATAGAACAATAATCAACACCAACTATACCCGACAATAGCTATTAAATAGACACAAAAAAAAAAAACAAACACCAGAATTTAACGAGGTTCGGCAATTGCCTACGTCCTCGGACACGACCAAATTAATATTTCACTAAAAGAAATATTACAAAAAGAGAGAATTACCAATGGTAGAAAAGACAATTACTACCAGTAGAAAGGGAAGTAGGTAATTCAAAATTACCGTTGGGATGAATTAAACTTGAGGGGGGAGGGTCCCTTATATAGGGAGAGAGCACCCCCCCACATCCTTCCCACAATAGATGTGGGATTTTGACACCCACATACAATATTGCCAACGTGGTGCCTTAAGGAGAGCCCGGAGTTTACCATCGCTAGAATAAGGTATCCTTTGTCACCTAGTAAAGTCCGAGCCTTGTCGGGAGGAAATTACTAGAATTTGGTGGATTGCCGCCACTTCATCAAAAGAAAAAGTTCAGTTGAAGACAACAGAGGATTTGTGAGTGGCTCGGTTGCAGAGTTAAGACTCCAGAATCGAAGTAAAGTCCCCATTTCCATGCCAAAAGAGAATCATTCCCAATCGGTTTCACTGCCAACCACTGGAGATTTGTCACCTCGAAGCATCCATGGGGTTCACCCTCATCATCTCCTTGAAGCCAGGACTAAGCTTAGCGAAAGCATCTGACCCCTATCCGGAGGAGAAAGAAGTTGCTGCCTTGACGTTGCGGATTGATTACCAGAGTCCATTCATTGTAATCATTGGCTCTGTTCGATTTGACGTCGACCAACCGTCGTAGTTTCGTCGTCGTCACCGGAGAAGAGCGGCGGCGTCGCGGCTAAGAAATAGGGAGGAAGAAGGACACGGGAAGGTCTTAGACCCGTTTACTGCCTTGGTCTTGATTGGTCTGACAGATGACTCATTTGCCAACGATCGGTTTGCAGCCCCGTGTTGGAGGTTCATGATAATAGCCTTAATCCACTACATCAGGCAGGGAGCCGTAGGCTATCTGCAATCAGGAAAACTAATCCCATTGTTTTGGTCCAATTTTTTTCAACTAGAATTATACCATACTCATCGCTCAATTCTACTTGGAATCAGCCGATTTAAATTGATTTGGTAATAATTTGAGTCGATTTTACCCCTAAATTGGTCAAGGGTAAATCAGGCTTACAATCAGCCAATTCGTCCTGATTTCGACCGATTCTAAACCAGCTCGAAATCAGGTTAAATTAGGAAAAATCAATTTTTTATAAAAAAATTTTAAATTGTCTTTGGGTAGATATTAAATAAATTAATTTGACATGGGTAAAATTAGAATTTGCGTTTAAAAAACCCTAACCTCTCCCAATGCTCCCTCTGCCGTCGCTACCGCCGTCGACCTCGACTCTGCCCTCCTACCTTGTTCGGCCGCCTACCTTAATCAAGTTAGTAGGGTCCGGCCCTTCTTGCCGTGGTTTATATATGATATGTTGTAAGTTGCCTGGCCGCCGCCGACCTCGCCCGTCTACCGCTGACCTCGCCTCCACCCTCCTACCTCGCCTCCGCCCTCCCACCTCACTCGGTCACCTCCGACCTCGCCCGGCTACCTCCGACCTCGCTCGTCCACCGCCTACCCTGCCTTCGCCCTCCCACCTTGCCCGGCCGCCTCCGACCTAGCCTGGCTGCCGCCGACCCCGCCTCCGCCCTCCGACCTCGCCGGTCGTCTGCAAAGGTTTGTTTTTTTTTTCAGCAGCTGAAATATGTAAATTTTGATATTTAGGTTTTATTTTTTATTAGAAATTATATGTTGTGTAAATTTGTAGGATTACTTTGGTATATTGTTTCTGCAATTTGTTACTCCAATTTGTTGATTGTTTCTACAAATTGTTACTCCAATTCTATAATTCGGCTAATTGAGCATCTTGTGTAAACGCTGATTGAGTATCTCGTGTGTTTCTGACTAAAGTAAATGCTGATTATGTTACATTTATGAAATGGTGGTATTGTGATGATAAATGGTGATGCTCTTTATACTTGTAAATTTGTGTTGAGAAATTATCTAATTATGTATTTTATGAATTTATTTTATGAGTTATCAAAATTTTGGATATGACCGATTTAGGCCGATTCAAGTGGACCGATTCTTGTCCAATTTATACCGATTCCGATTCTGATTCCAACTCCTTCAAAAACCGATTCTGATTCCAATTCCGATTTTTACAACTATTTCTCGAGATTTTTAGTGCATTGTTTCAGGGGAATCTAGATATTATATCATCAGTCGTAGTCGTGGATGAGTTTGGGCGAAAAATTTTACTAAGATTTTTAATGTTTAAAAGAATTATAAATTAGTGGAATGTGAATACTAATCTCACCGTGAATTGACTTACGGATTCAAACTAAACCTAAGGAATGACGTAAAAGTTCTCACTTATTTTGTGTCTATCACATTTTATTTTTATCACACAATTTCTTTACGTGGAAGCGCACCACATTCTTACTTAAACTTAAAACCCGAATCGAAAGATGCGATTCGCAAAGGCAAATAATCTCGTGCCGCCTGACAAACCTATTATAATTTTTCTTTTACATATATTATTTGATATATTGACTTGATTGATTAAATATCTTACTTTTAATCGGAGGGTAGAATTGAATTTCATTTTTATTGGTAAGACGAGCTCTCAATTTGCCAAAAGGGAGAGTTTTGAAAAGAAAAAAATATAATTGAAATGGAAAAATAAAATAGACGAAAAAAGTAGAAGAGAAAATTTTAGAGAAGGCACACAACTAATTTAATAATTTATCAAAATCCCTTCTTCATACAATAACAATAGTCACTTATTTATAAGCATTTACAAATAAAATCTTGATAAAATATTCCTAAAATACCCTAAAATAAAATACTAAAATTACATAACAATTCTTAAAATAATATAAATAATTAAAATTCTAAAAAATAAATATTATACTAGTGGATGCCTTGTATCATTGAAAAGCTTAAAAAATATAGTTATATCAGACTCATTTATAAATGAGTCTGAACGGAACTAATTTGAATTTGGATTTATTCAAATAATATTATATATTTAAAATACTCAATTTTAGATTGCATAATCCGGCAAGTATTCAGAATATAAGTAATTTATATGATATGTTAATTTTTATATTAAAAATATATTTGTTTATCTATAATAGAGTACAAATTAAGTATGATTTGAGAGATTGAGAGCTGTTACAAATGTTGTAAATAAAATTAACAAATATTTGTTCAAAAATATAGATGCAGACCTGGCTATTGGGGTGGTCATGCATTATTTGAGAGTAGCTACAAGCGCTACGCCACCAAGAATTTACATAAATAAATAGAAAAATAGACAATAAGAATAATTATAATTTTAAACTATAATTTATATTTATAATCATTTTATCTTAATTATTAAATTAAACTAATTTTAATAAAAATTAATTTCAAAATATCTATTAACTAGTATTTTTATAAAAAAATCTAAAAATAAGTCATAATCATGAAAAAAAGATAAATTTTATTAATCCCCTACTAATATATTTTATTTTTAATATATATAAATATCATTTTGTGAAACCCACTCTAAACCACTTAAATTAAATGTGTAGTTCATAAAAGGTATATAAGGTGTAGGTCACCTTAATTTTTTCCAAAAGTGAAATGAATGATTAATTTGTAAATGGTATTAGTTTAAGATTTGAAAATAATTAGATAAGATATCGTGCCACGTGTGACTTATATTATAAATAAGCTTGAATTTTATATATAAATTCTTGTTAAATAATAAATATACAATGTAATCATCTAATATCTTAAATATAGATTATGATTAATTTTGACTTTAAAATATAAATTTTAATTAGATGAAATGGTAGACAATAATTTTTTGGTTATTTTTTATTTTTACTATATTTTGATTGGTTACCTCTCCTTTTTTTTAATGAAAGGTCACTATTATCTACCATTTATTAATAAGAGTATATTTGGAAATTTGGGGCATATATACGTGAGAATTACATATGAGCGGACCCACACATGCCATACACTTAGGACCAGATTGTTACATAGTAACGTGGCATGTTTAAAAATTAAGAAAAAAATAAAATCTTATATACACATGAGCTGTCCCTAAATATGCATTCTAAAATCAGGTACGCCCTGGGTTTACTGAGGTTTACCGTATACCTCTGGCTTTTTGCCAATATTAAAATTTTATTAGAAAAGAAATCTTCTCTTCGGCAAAGTGGATTAATTTGGACACCGGTTGGACCGAATTTCCTGTGGGTCAACTTTGGTCTGAATATTTTAGCTTAATTTTCTTATGATAATCGTCTACTCATGTTGTATGCAATATATTCTTAGTAAAAGAATATGGAGTTTGTCCTTATACCTAATAAAATATTATGGGCCCAACTTATGAGAATTAAGGGATTTAATTAATTAAAATATGACAAAATAAAATCAATAGTTTAAATTATTATAATATATCTTTTCATCTTAATTATATATTTTATATATATATATATATATATATATATATATATATCTATAATCTTTTAAATCAGAGACTATCATCTCTTCATTCAATTTATAGTTTGTCTATAATAGTGAAATTATCGTTAGTCAATAACTTCCATAAAAAGTAATCAATACGTACATAGTGTTAATTTCAATAGCTCAATTGTATCGTAAGAACTTAGTTGTTGTTATCATAGTAGAACATAAAAATCACATTAATAGATGATTCATTCAAGGAAATCAATGTGATTCGTTTTTCAAAGAATTAACTGGCTTAAAGCCAGTGTTTGGTGAGCTGCAACCTGCTAACGTTGAACCGTATTTTATAGATCTATATATTCTTAGTACTTGTGTGACATGTTTGTTTTTATTCCAAGAAATGAACTCTTCAGTTCTAAGAGCATTCACCCATTACATGTGATTCAACAACTTCTACACACAATATTAATTTGTTTCTGTTTGTCATGTATATTATGTAAATCATACATATAAGATTTGTTTTAATTTGTCTCTCTTCACAATATTTAATTTTATTTTATTCTACCCAATATGCACTACACATTTGCATGCACCAAAAAAAAGGATTGAATTTATTATGGGCACCGGTGTGTATATAAATATAATAGTTTGACCTAATTAGTTCAAATTGATGAGCCTATTTATTTCTTCAAAGTAGTTAAATAACTCCATAACTGGCTAGTTATTAGGAACCCATCTTGAATGCAATTAGGGACGCAAATGAAGATCCACATATCCCATTTTGCCATCCATAAGTCATCCAAACTCAAAATATTTCCAAACTCCATTAATCTATATAAGTTCTTGTTTCAAACTCATCAATAATGACTCTCTATCCTAACTGACAGATTTAGTTATTAACTTTAATTAACTTGTAGAGTTTAGTACTACAAGTTATTGAAAAATAATATTTTTTAATTCAGATAAATTAGTATTTTAAAGCAATAAATTATGTATTTGTCAATTTAAGAGTTTTAAAGAGAACAATATATATTAATTTCGTGTAGCTTTTTATTTGTAGGATTGAGAAAATAGAATAAACGACCAATTCTGAGTCATTTTAGATCAGTCAACTCTGGGTAAACTCAACTTTGTCGTGCCATTGGTTTTTTAAGTTTTTAAATCATAGTGTGCCTTTTAAGAAAATAACTTAATATTAAAAAAATCTTTGAAAGAGGCACTGTGTTAAATGTCGTAAATGTCATTACATGAGCTACATATCCTGATCCGCGACAAGGTAAGTAACAGATAGTGGCCGTTAAAAGTACATTAATTTGGTCATCTTCCATGGCAAAGTTGGTGATAAAGATTAAAGATTGTATCAAATTTCTTCTATATTATACGAGGGAAATATTACAAAGCCAATGTTGAAGGTGTTTAGTGTCGGCCACTGGTGTCACCATTAGATGTACCAACATGTATGGCCCACCTTCTCCAACGATGAACACTAATCCTTTGAAGAAGCGGCCAAGGAATATTCCTCTTCAAACAAACAAAAATATAATTAAGTTACAAAATTTTTTTTGGAAAGAGCTCAAATTGTCGGCATGCATGTTGAATGTTGATATGGGGGAAACCCTAGACTAATGTAGACTTCCACCTTGGGCAGAATGTGGAGCATATATCTATTCAATTCAATGTTTTGGCTTACTCGTAGAAAGATTGATAAATTGTTTTGTATAGATCCTAAGGCAGGTCATAAAGCATGAATTAAATCCCATAAGCTTCTTTCTGTAGCTTCTTCTTTTGTTGAAAAAAAGTGAACTACCTACTTTTTAAAACTTAAAACTTAAACTGAACTCGGATGTCTATAGAGTAAAGTTAGCTTGAAATTGACTCGATGATAATTAACTACTTTTCATTTAGTTTATTCAAGTTTGGATGATAATTCTATCTTTTCTTATTATTAAAAGAGAAATTGAAAATGAAATTCTGATTGCAATTAATCAGTGTTGCAGGAATCGGCCGATTCTAAGTGAAATCGGCCGATTTAAATCGGATCGGCACGTTGCTAATTCGATTTCGGGGCCGAATCGGTCGGCCCCGAATTGGGCTCGGAATCGGGTGATTTATCCTAATTCCAACCGATTTAAATCGGAATCGGAATCAGGGTAAATTGGATGAATCGGTTTTTTATGATAAATTACTAAAATACTCTTATTTTTAAATTATTTATGCATGGGTAAAATGATAATTAAAAATTGATAATGACCAAAATGCCTCTAACGTACTAAAATAACCTTGATTTTATATTAAATCAATTATTTATGTATGGGGCGGGACAGGGTGGCGGGCGGCGGCAACGGTGGTGAAAGGGTAGTGGTGGGGGAGAAGGGGTGGTATTTTCGTAATAAAAAATTGACGGGAGTCCAACTCGAGTAAAAAATAATAATTAATTCCAAATAATTTTAAAAAATATTAAAAATATTAAAAAGTATCATAAATTATAATAACACAATAATATCAAAATAATATTAATATCAAATTTTTTTATATAACCGATTCGGACCAATTCCAATTCTCATTCCTATCCAAACTGATTCTTGAACCGATTCAAAAAAATCGATTTTTGTCCGATTTAGACCGATTTCGATTTCAATTCCTTGAAAAACCGATTCCGATTCCATTTCCGATTCATGCAACCATGCAATTAATACTATATTTGAAATATTTAAAATACAATAAAATAAATAAATAAATTAGATCATTATAGTCTACTTCTTTGCCTAGTCTGAATCTATCTCTAGAATTGAGGCTATCATGAACATTATTGAAACATGATTCATCAAATTAAGGAGTTATATTTAGAGGGTTGTATTTTTTTATCTGAAAATTTCCCTTCCAAAAATTTTCCTATAGTTCTCATTGACGTAAAAAAAATGTTCTTTTTTTATTTTTGGTTATTTTTATTATTAAATTATTTTATTTAATCATATGATAATATTTTAAAATTTTATTATTATTATTTTTACATTAGTTTAAAAACTTAGTTACCATCTATTTACAAAATATTCTTTTATAAGTGTGGTTGTTTAATATCTTTTAGTTTTCTTATATCTTTACTGATTATTATAACCCGTGCAATGTGTGGGTATTTCGGCTGGCTCAAAAATAAAGGCTAAGTAGCCATTTTCAATTTTCCACTTTTTATAAGTAGATTTAAACGCAAAAAAGTCTGATTGGAATCTAATTAATAGTTTACCCAAAATCAATGGATAAATTTTCAAAAAAATTGGATAATTGATAGTTAAACTGAATAGAATATAATTATATTTAGAGCCCTACATACATGAGCTACACTTTATACAATCTATACAATCTATGCCTTTTATTTAGAACAATTTAATGGGCCCCACAATTCAAAAATTACATCGATAAATAAAATAATGAATATTAAGTATAATTATGAAATTTCAACACAATATAATTTTTTTACCATTTCATCTTAATTATCAAAGTAACAGTAGTAAAAATTAATTTCAAAATATCTTTTAATTTGTGCATCTTTTAAAAATTAAAAAATAGGTCACAATAATATAAAAAAAGATAAAATTTTATTAACCACTTAGTCATGTATCCTACTTTTAATATATATATATATATATATATATTATAGAGGAAGGCTGCAATGCGTTGCGTCCATTTGCAGCGCATTGATTATGGGCCGCTGGATTTCGATCCAGCGGCTCACAATCAC
>JAVDBV010082721.1:9048-22549 GCA_032619315.1 Piper longum | reverse complement strand
CATAAAATAAAATAAACACATAAAAATCAAAATGACATGCTTTATAACTATCAACCTACCCAAGCTGCCCGTAACGCGTCCTAACGCGGTAAACGGCCTAAAACTAATTCTACGATCAAACTAGATAATAATAATAAAAAAAACTGGACTGCATACTCTCATATATTCTGATAACTTTGGTACACATGACCCCTCGTAGCTCATACACGGATTACTATTCATTGTATTCATACTAGTAGAATATAAGTTGGACTTAAGTCCGTAAAACAACTGTGTGTACGTTGGATTTGGTTACTGAGTGTTGGTCGGGTGATTCCTTCGATCAGGGCGTGCCGGCCATGTGTGGGTGAGCCGGGATAAGAACGTGCAACAGGACCTTAGTGTTCGAGCAGCCTATCCGAGTAGGACTAAGCTGTGTTCGAATAGTGTCCCATCTTGTGTTCGTGAACCGGGCACTTGTCCGGTTGTGTGCGAAGGGGGTGTCCAGTAGGGGGCTGTGCAGTATTTTACACCTTGCACAGTATCGTAGGCTGGTAATTCCGAGGAGGAAACACGCCGCACGAAGAACGATTAGGGCGAAAAATAAAATCCTAAATCCTATCGTGTGACACTACCCATGGTCGCCGTCGGCGGCTGCCCATGCCCTGACCTCGCCCTGAAAGCCTCCCCTTCGCATCGACCATGACAGCATCGACGATCGCAAAGGCGCCACCCTTCTCCCTCCATCGTCGCCTTACCTCCACGCTCAGAATAAGGAACCATTTCCCGACAGACGTTGCCATTGTAGGAACCACCAACATCGGCGAAGTTGGAACTTTGGAGCTAACCCACCAACTACTTGCCCTATTAGATCGGATCCACGGCTCACCGAAGCTCTTCGACAAGATCCATGCCCAGCTCCTCCTCACCGATGTCTTCCACCACCCATCGCCCTCAAATACCTCGCCTGACTTCCCTCCCCCTCCCCAATCCGGGCCGCCTGCCACTTCACCGGGCTCGATGCCCCTGACGCCTTTGACACCAACACCATCATCCTCCGCACCCTTCTCTGACGAGCTGGCCTAACCACCGTCCTCCGATTCTACAGCTGCTTCGTCATCCCCAAAGGCGTCGTCCCCAACCACTACACCATTCAGTTGCTCGCCAATGCATGCGCCTAGGTTACTGTTCATTGAGAGGGGGAGAAGGTGCGCGGATCGTCGGTGAAGCTTGGTTTGAGCATCGTTTTGTTTGTGCAGAATTTGTTGGTTCGTATGTATTTTTGTTTTCAGATGGTTGGGTGCGCGTGCAATATGTTTGATGAAATGATTGAACGAGATTCAGTGACTTGGAATTTGATGATCGACGTGTATGCAAAGAACATGATGCTCGTTCATGCGAGGCGCGTGTTCGATGAAATGCCTGGGGGTGATTCGGTTTGTTGGAACTCGATGATTTTCGGATGTATGGAAGTCATATTGTGTCATTGCTCTTTTGTTTGAAGAGATGTTATTAACGAGATAAATAAAGTATAATTAAAATGTCATTGTAGAATTTATTATTTATAATATTTTAAACTTGCGCAACAAAAGTATGTAATAATTATTTGTAAAGTTTGTATATTATGTAACCCGATAAACATGTTTGTTAATTCATGGTCATAGAGTCCATTTGTACCCAACTCTTTTGTCAAAAAAGATGTTACCGATGAGTTATTTTGTGTCATTGATAACAAGTAGAGTCTAATTAAAATATCATTGATGACAAATAGTGATTAATTAAGATGTCATCAGGAAATTTATCTATTATAATTTTTCAAATTTGTGCAACAAAAGTATGTAGTAGTTATTTGTAAAATTTGTATGGTATATAAAATGATAAGCTTGTTTGTTAATTCATGGTCATTGAGTTTATCCACGTCTGATTTTTTTGTTTTAAGAGATGTTTCAGATGGGTCACTTTGTGTCATTGATGGCAAGTAGAGTATAATTAAAATGTCATTAAAGACAAGTGTGCATCATTAATTAAAATGTCATTGGTGAATTTACCTATTGTAATTTTTTAAACTTGCTGAATAAAAGTATGTATTAATTATTTATAAAGTTTGTATGTTATGTAACACGATAAGCATGTTTGCTAATTCATGGTCATACAGCTTATTCGTACCTGACTTTTTTTTCTATAAGAGATGTTACTGATGAGTTACTTTGTGTCATTTATGACAGGCAATGTATAATTAAAATCTCATTGATGACAAGTAAAGTGTAATTAAAATGTCATCGGCGAATTTACCTATTATAATTTTTTTTAACTTGCACTACAAAAGTATGTAATAATTATTTGTAAAGTTTGTATGTTATGATATACGATCATCACATTCGCTAATTCATGCTGACAAATAGTGCAATTAAAATGTCATTGGTGGTGGGAGCATGAAGGTGGAGGGAGTAATCGAGAAGTTTGCGGTGGCTAACGTGTTCAATCTCGATGGAAACAGAGTTGAATGTGAGAGTGTATGGTAATCATTGAGGGTGTTGGAGAAGGGGACCGGAGAGGGCAATGATGATGGACTGAGAAAGAGTTAGGCAGGAAAATCTCTCTGACTTAATGTCAGTCTAGGATATAATTTTATAAATTAAAATAAATTATAAATTTTTAATTTGGTGGATAAATTTTGAAGATATAATCTAAACTTATTAATTTATATTAATTAAATTAGATCATTAGATATAGTATTATAATAATTTAATTTTGTATTAGATAGTCGGTTATATTATAAACGTTGGCTAGATTATTGAACACAAGTTAGAAAAGGACGTAAGTTAGGGTTAGTAGCAGCCCAAATATAAAATTTTGAAGACAACATTTTTAAAATAGATGGATTTAAATTTTTTAATTTAGTCTCATATTTAATATTTATTGAAGTAAATTTTTATTTATAAGTGAGAGCGAATTATAAATTTTATAATTTGGTTAATCAATTTTAGAGATTCGACTTAGTTAACATACAAATTTTAAAAAATAAAAATGTTTAAATTGGTTGGATTGTTGAATATGTCGACTTGTGGGTGGGGGAGGTGATTGTCAAATCACCTGCATTACCCAACTTTTATTTTTCCAATTAACTTAACTTTTTTATGAACCAACCTAGTTTTTCACTACTTGGGGACAATCTTGCCATTGTCAGAAATTTGGTATGTCATTTCCCTCCCACAACGTAATATAGTAATTGCTCCATCTTACAGGTAAATAGTTAACTCAAGTCTCTCTTACAAGTAATTAGCTCATAATTTTTTTAAAAAAATCTCTTTTATGGTTCAAAAAGCCTTCTTTTAAGGATTTTTTAGGGGATTTGTTTTGGAGCTCTAATCTAATGTTTTGGAAAAAAATTATAAGACTGAAGGTTCGAATATTTTTATTTGATGTCAATATTTATAAGTTGTTACTACTTCATTTACCGTAGGTTATCATCTCAAAATCTAATTGATTATTAAGTATTAAATTCTTCATCTTTTACGGAGAAACCTTGCTCACAACTGATTGTTTTCCTTCATTTTTATTTATGCTATAAAATTTATTATTTTTGTATTTTACTGAGTTCTAACACTATTTTAAACTTATTATTTTTAACTCTATAATAAGGTCCCGAGGAAAATATTCGGCAAAATAAATGAACTACTGTCCTTATTTGGACATCCGTCCTACTCGTGCAAGTCAATGCTTGCCTGTGTCTCACTATTTTTAGGATTGCCTCTCATTTATATCAGTTGGACCAAAAACTGTCCAATAATTCACTGGTATTTGCATTCACTAATATTTTCACGCTCATTTGATTTACACATCAAACAATCCGCCGTTCACATTCTAATTTTATATATATCCTTAAGTAAAAATACAAATAAAAAACACTAATCAGTTTCCCTTGAAATTGATTGTAGGATTCTTAATTGTTGGTCTATTGTGTCACAGGTTTAATTGTCTCATCACACGTCCCATTGACGCTCATATATAGGGCTTGCTCTCAATAGGCACCGATCCTAATTATGACAATTTTATTTTGCAAAGTTAACAATTAAAACACTGTGCTATTTTAAGGCATAATAAAAAAGCAATTGCTAATAGAGTGTTTGGTTGCACTTTTTTTTCCTTTGATTTTTCAAAAAAAATTTATAACAAAAAAATTTTGTAAGAAATTTTTTTGATAACAAAAGTAGTTAGAATTATGTTTGGCAAAAAAAAAACATTTGGTAGAAAAAGAAGGTGGAAGAAGGAAGCACAAAGAAGGGGAAAAAAGGAAGAACGAAGAAGGGGAAAAAAAGGAAGAAAGAAGAAGAAGAAAAAATGTAGGAGGAAGAAGAAAGTAGAAGGGAAAAAAAGTAAGAATAAGAAGAAAGAACGAAAAAAAAGAAGGAAGAAGGAAGTATTTGAGTTTATCCCACATCGATCATAGATGTTATTGGTGACTGTCGTGGATATTGTTAATGACTTATATATAAGCTAAAGTCTTATTCTTTGAATTAATTTTTGGATTAAAAAAATTCCGTGACATTCTAGTTTTCTTTAATTATTTAAAATTTTTTTTTAGGGCTCAAATGACTAAACAGTGGTGTTGAGTTGGGAGGCGAAAGGGCTCAAGTAGGAGAAAAAAAACCCTTAAATCCTTTTTTTTTCCTCGGGTTTTCTTCATAACGGTTCCTAAGCTTTTTATTTGACAACATGCTCTACAGAAAAAAAACACAACGAAACACCTTATAATAAGTGATCTTTGAAACAGGACTAAAAAAAAAATACAGATAGAACAGAGAGAAAAGAAGCCAATTGATCGAATCAGTGTAGAGAAAGCCAAATAAGAGTGTGATCTAAAGTAGATCCTCAGGCGTGGGAGTGAAAACAGGCTTGTCCTTGTTTTCCCCACGGTTGGTAGCATTACTGCTGCTGCTTTTCCTCCTGGGCTTGGCCTCGCCCAGCATGGTCAGCGCATCTCTCATGGAAGGCCTGCCCTTGGGCGACTTGGCCGTGCACAGCAGCGCCACTCGAAGCACCAACAACATCTCTTCTTGTATGTGCTTGCAGTTCGCCCCTAACGCCGTGTCCAAAGCCTCCACGCCTTTGTTACTTCGCATCCTCCCTCGAACCCACTCCACCAAGTCCACACTGTCCCCTAACTCTGGGTCTAGCGGCCTCCGCCCTGTTATGAGCTCCATCAGCACCACTCCGAAGCTGTATATGTCACTCTTCTGGTCTACCTTCAATGTGTATCCATATTCTACATCACCAACCAATTAACCGCAGTTAATTAATCCATCATGATTCAATAATTTGCTATGAAAGCTAAAAGAAAATTTTGTTTTTTTTTATGTTATTTTTGAAAATTGTTTGGTTTTTACAAACTTATTAGGTGAGATTAAGATGAAAGAAGAAGTAGCAAATTAACCTGGTGCAATGTAGCCATAGGAGCCAGCAACCATGGACACTGTCTCGTTCTTCCTCACCATCAACCTCGCAAGCCCGAAGTCTGCAATCCTCGCGTCAAAGTTGGCATCCAACAATATATTGTTTGACTTCACGTCCCGATGGATCACCGGCGGCGAGCAATCATGGTGCAGGTAAGCCAACCCCTGTGCCACTCCCACCGCGATGTTGTACCTCGATACCCAGTCCACGAGCACCCTACCCTTCTCCTTCCCATGCAACGCCTCCCACAAGCTCCCATTCGGCATGTACTCGTATATTATCATCGTCTCCGTATCGTTGTGGAGGTACCCGAGTAGCCTCACTATGTTCCTGTGCCGGAGCTTGCCGAGGACGTTCACTTCTCCAGCGAAGTCGTCGCCCGCGTGGCCGGCGGCACCTCCGTCGTCCCCGGCGTTCGATCTCCAGAGCTTCTTTACTGCTACGGTTGAGTGCGGCCGCGGCACGTCGGCGCGGTAGACGACGCCGGTGGCGCCCATGCCGACGACGTTGGATTCTTTGATGGCAGCAAGGATGTCGCCGGAGGTGAAGTTGAGCCGCTGGAACGCGGTGAGCCGCCACGGCCATTCACCGGATTCCGACCCGAAGCGGTCGGTGCAGCAGCCGGCGGCGTCGTGCCATCTATGGTAGAGGCGCTTGCCGCCGAGGAGGGCGATGCCGAAGGCGAGGACGACGGAGACACCGGCGATCCAGCCGGCGACGATGTGTTTGAGGTGGGACTTGCTGAGGCCGGAGGAAGACGGAGAGAACGCGGGGTTGGAGGAGCAAGGTGGGAGGATGCCGCCGCATAGGCCGGGGTTGCCGGCGAGGTCGTCCGGGTTGATAGTCCTTAGCAACCCATTGTTGGGAACAGGGCCGACGAGCTGGTTGTAGGAGACGTTGAGCAGCTCCAACGCCGGCGAAGAGCCGAAGTTCGGTGGGAGAGGACCGGAAAGATTGTTCCTTGACAAGTCCAGGATGGCCAGCGCCGGCATGGTGGCGATGGCCGGAGGTATTTCGCCGGTGAAACGGTTGTCTCGGAGATTCAGATTCACCAGCTTCTCGCAGGAGCCGAGGCTCGCCGGAATGGCGCCGGAGAACCTGTTGCTGGACAGATCAAGCACAGCTAGATACGGGCAGTCTTGGAACTGGTCCGGTATGTTGCCGGAGAGCCGATTGCCGGCGGCGGCGAAACTCTGTAGGTTAGGTACGGTGAGGATGTTGTATGGGAGGGTGGATTGTAGAAGATTGTCGGAGACGTCTATGAATGTGAGAGAAGTCGATAGAGCAAGATCGTCGGGAACTTGGCCGGAGATATTGTTGGATGCCAATTCCAACCTCTGGAGCTTGGGCAAGCTACCAAACCCGCTAGGAATTGAACCAGAGATCAGATTCTGGTGAATCCGGACTCTGGCTAGCGAAGAACATGCCGAGAGGCTCTTGGGTATGCCGCCGGAGAAGCGGTTGTTGAACAATATGAGCTTGGTGAGGTTGCCGGAGTTGCACAACCCGTTCGGTATATCTCCGGTGAACGAATTGGACGACACATCCAACCATTGCAGGGGAGAATTACGGCCGAGATTGGCCGGCAGGGGACCGGACATGGAATTGTTCCACAGCTCCAACACCTCCAATTTCGGCAACTCGCCGATCCCCGGCGGCACAAGGCCAGTTAACCGGTTGCACATCAGATTAAGTAGCTGCAAACTCTCGAGCTGGGCGAGCTCCGGCGGGATGGGACCTGTCAACATGTTATCCGAAAGATCCAATTGTTTCAAGGATGTGATGTTACCAATGGAAGATGGTATCTCCCCTTCGAGGTTGTTCTTGTATAGGAAGACGGTGGTGAGGTACTTCAACCTCCCAAGCTCGGCTGGCAGCTCGCCGTCGAGATTGCCGAATGCCACATCCAAGTACCGAAGGTTGGTCAAGTTCCCAAATGTTGCCGGAATGCTACCTTTTAACTCGTTATATCCGATGATAATCCTCTCAATGGAAGCAAGTTGGCCGAGCTCTTGTGGGATTCTTCCTGTCAGGTTGTTGCCAGAAAGACCCAGAAACCTGAGCTTTCGCAGATTCTTGTAGGAAACAGGGATGGTACCTTTGAAGAAGCTGCCACGGAAATCTAAGATCTCCAAAGATGTGATGTTGGCAATGTCCTCTGGCAATGAGCCGGAGAAGTTGTTGCCGGATGCGTTGATGCTGACCAGCCCTGTAGCCCAATCGAGTCCCGCCGGAAAAGGCCCGACGAAGGAGTTGAGGCTGAGGTCGAGATCTCGGAGGGAGGTGAGGCCGGCAAGAGACCTGGGCAGACTCGACTCGAATGCGTTGCAGCAGAGGTTGAGCACGGTGAGGCTCCGGAGCTTCTGTATCTCCGGCGACACCTTGCCGGTGAAGTTCATGTTGGAGAGGTCCAAGCTCTGGACCATGCCGGCGGTGTCGCATGTTACCCCCGTCCATTTGCAGTGAACATTGCCACCACCATTATTGGAAGTCGGAGCTTTCCAGTCCTCGAGCCGATCAAGTGGGTCTATCAGGCTAGCTTTGACAGACAGCAACACCTCCATTTCCGGAGATGATTGCCCAAGAACAGTGGCGATAGCCATGCATGATACAAGGAGAAGCAGCAAATGGGTACACATTGTTCTATCTGTTTTTGATTCTTCTTCTTCTTCACCTACTAAACTCTACTGCTTTGCCATGTTAGCTACCCCTGTCTGCGGCACGAGCACAGATTAGGGAGAAGTTTTGGTACATGAGGGAGGGGAGAAGATGAGATTGGAAATGGATGCTTAAAAAATGGAATCATGGTTATAATGCTCGTGGGGTTTTGGGTTCTGTAACAGCTGTTCTTGACTAGAAGCTTTGGACAGACATTTGAGTCCGGATTAAAATGCAATCATGGTTATAATGCGAGCTTAGCATTGCTCTTGAAGGGGGAAAGAAAGGCTTCGATTACTAACTACCAGCCGACAATTAATGGGGGGAAACAGGAATGTGTTTTTTCCTAATCACTAACTGGCCAAAATTTAAGGCTGGGTTAGAGACATACCCAATCACATCTCGCATGCTTAATCACCAATGCCAAGCAACTCAGAAGATTCTTGTCGGAGAGATTTTATCTTGCAGAATCGAACCCCCAAGAATGAAAGAATGGCTTAATTAGCAGGAATTTTTTGGGTGCATCGCTGTAGTTTTAACTTTGGAACATTAACTTTTTTTTTAACCAAGGTGTCTTCTCGAAATGGTGGAGCTTGTGGAAGAGGGTGGTTTAAAGTCTTTCCATAGTGGTTGATTTGAGGTCGTATAATTTAACTTAATTGTGATTATTTTAGCTCAGGTAGGAGCAGGAAGAATGTGGAATGGACTGAAGTAATTATTAATAGGATGTGTTATTCCATCAGTATTTAGCTAACGTAATTATAATGTTCATGATAATGTATCCAAAGTTGTGATGTACATATATATATTTTTTTCTTAATTTCTTACATAGGACGAAACACTGTTGGGAGTGACTCACTGACTTCTACCGGGAGGAATGCTTTGACGGCAAAATCAAGTTTGAACTTTGTGAAAGTAAGCTTTTAAGTATATGGTATTATTATGATTGCAGGACCAGTGTCAACTGGAGAGATAATTAAGTAGATCAAAAGCATAAAACAATGATGCTATGGTAAAAAAGATTAAAAAAATGTCACAAAACGCCATGCTTGTGCTCTGGAACGTCAAAAATATCTTTTGTTTTACTTGCGGCAGTTGATGTGAATCAAATCATTGGCCAAAAGTTACTAGCCTGTAAAGATGTTATTATTCTGTAAAGTTGCTTTAGAAAGTCGCAAATTATGCTTAAGAAGTCGCATCATGGTCTCATCATGATCAGAGCGCTACTCAAGTTCTCTGAATTTTTAAACACTAATTATCCCAACTAGATAGTACATATATGCCTCTTTGTTATCATCTCTCTTAAGCAAGACTAAAGGAACATGAATGTGAGTCAGCAAAGAGTTTAATCTATGAAGAAGTGGAACTAATAAATGGAGTTATTAGTCATCTTCGTTGGCTCAGATATAAGCTTTATAAGCTTGTTAGGAACAAACGAACGAATCTTACCATGTTACGTGATCACCTGAAAAGGGAACGGAGCAAGTCCAGTTGGGGAGTTGGAAATGGGAAGAACACACACAAAACAAAAGCGAGAAATGGAAGAAAACATGGTAGAGTTGGGAGGTGAACCAAATCATGGTTCCGGCAGTACCAACCGCAATTCATTACCTCTGTAATTCACATGGGACGCACATGGCCAGGCCAGGCCAGGCCTTTGGTTCTCTTCATAAACAATGGGGTTGAAAGGTATGGAAGCCATGTGAAAAAACTTCCTAGCTACTCGGCAGCTTCCTCTCCTCCTCCTACCCTTTAAATTAGAAACGGTGCTTGATAATCTATTCCATTTTGCATTATATGGTGCTGCAGCGAATCATTGGGTGATGGGTACGTGGGTTCACATGGCTTTATGCCAACTTCTCATGTTTATGAAGGGGTATGGAGATGCATTTTTACATGGGTTCACTGTTAATGAGGTTACCAGGGGTACGTATAGAAAAGGATGAAGTGGGTGGTACCATAATGGAGACGACGTTCCCTGCAAAATAATGCTGGCTTGCATTGTTTTGATGGATAGTTGTCAAAATCCAAACGTTTTTTCTTTCTCAAACACGGACTCTAACGACTGTGCTCGTATGCAGTTAAAGGCTTGAAAGCCCCCTCAAACTCTTCATTTGATTTAAGCGAGAAGAATGGGTAAATAAATAACATACTCTTACATTATATGTACGCGCCAAATAATTATAGAAAATGTTTCAGACTTAATGAAATATTACTTGTATAACTTCAAGTACATATATATTGCCAAGTTTAATTTGAAGCTCTGAGATATATCTTCTACTAAGGTTTAATTAGACATGCAGGATGAAGATCGAAAGAAAAGAAAAAGATAAAGAGAAGTTGAGATATTTTGCTCATTAAGAGTACTTGTGTTGTCATGTGTAATCCTTCCTCTGTGTCGAGTGGGTATAACGTGTGGATAATCAGCATCTTATATATTTTGACTTCTATTGTTATCACTCCTTAAATAAATATACGGTGGGTAAGAGCATAAAGCTTTTGCTTGTGTGGCGTCTTCGAAAAAAAAAAAACCTTGCAAATGTGCATATTTTGGAGAAGAGAAACTGGTTTGGTTCCGTTGCTTTCCAAGTTCCATTGCCTCCTAATTTTTGTTTTGTTTTTGTAGCTACTTCCGACTTGATTTTAAGTGATAGCTGAAAATTTCAGAAAAAATAGTTTGGGAAAAGAAAAGTTTAATTAAAAATAACTCGGATAGTTAGTAGAATCATCTCTGAATTTTTTCAACAATGGCTTTGATTCTGAAGCTCCCGTATATAATAGGTAGGAGTTTTTCAAGACAAAACCTATAAGCCAGGTTATTTAAATAGAATTATCAAATGCCATATGCTAGCATAGCCAATCCACACTTTTTGCTTCAGATTTTCTTGTAGATGAGATGAAGAAATATTGCCTTGTTTGTGCACTAATTGCTTGGAGGTAGAGATGTCATTGGGTTGGGTTTTTCTAAGTACCTGACTTAACTCACCCTAATATTTGGTACTATTAAGGATGGTGTTAATTAGTGGAATCATAATCAGGTTTGACTAGTCCTCTAGCAGAAATAAAAATGATCACGATTGGCGTCCATCTATTGGGCATTTGGGCTCATCCAACCTAACCGACTCGCCCAACTTGGTTTATCCAACTTGCTAGCTTAGCTAGCCTGGATGAGTTGCGGACTCACCCGATTTGGTTCATCCAGATTAGTAGCCTAACCTAATTGAATTGCACACTCAGTCACTTTGGGTTAGCCATTTGCCGATTGGCATGGTTTGGTTGAGTTGCACATTGGTCTGGCTAGGTTCGACCAACTTGCTCACTCAACCTAATTGAATTGCAAATTCGTTTTGCTTGGATGAGTTGAATCACCGATTCAAAGCCGTTGATTCAGAGAGTTAGTTTAACTCTAATTTGAGTGACCTGATTTAATTAAATACATCTTTTGGACTTACTTTACTTAAATATTGATCAAGTTTGTGCTTATTAAAAATAGTATTTAGATCGAATAAGTGCATATAGTATATATCACATTTACCAAGCATTCCTTTAAGTAATTATACTACTTGCCAAATTACAACAAATGTCAAATGATAGCTTCAAATAGAGTGATGGATTAAGGAATTTTTTTTTTGGAAATCAGTTTTTTTATGAACATTTTTACCTCATAGTATTTGTCAACCAAAGTTGAATTTATGTCTTTTTTTGAACAAATTTTGTACTTAATTTAATTATAATATATTTTAATGACAGATGCACCTTGGTATGTCTCCGAATTGTTATATTTGCATCTAATAAGCTATCAATGAGTAAGGCATCAACCCCCACTTTCGAGTATGTGTAAAAGACTAAATGGCTACTATATAATTTTATGTAATTATAATTTTTAAAAAATATTTAAAAAAATTTAAAGAATACTGAACACGTGTGTAATTCCAATTTATATTCTGCTTTACTTCGTCTTCATTCAAATAATGTTTTCATAAATCTTCTAATAATATATATATATATATATATTAAAATAATAGAGTAATGTTAAATGTTTAAAATATACAATATTTACCTATGTTTTTAATGTGATTTTGCACTTCTTGAGTATACATATTATTAATAAAGTGATATTTTACTTTATTTTTTTAGTTAATTAATATTTTATTTGATATACTTAAATTTGGTATTTTAATGCAGAAAATCACTGAAAACATATAAGCTTATGGTTATGACAATTGGCCCCACCCAATGGCTACAATTTATGGTGTTCAACGGAGTCGAGGAATTGGAAACTTGAAGGGACATCATAATTAATTAGACTACATTGATTTGTGAACATCCTCTTCGAATTCTTGTATCTCCTATTTTATATAAAGAGGTGACCAGTTGTTGTTAGAATCAGATCTCATATTATCTCATCTTATCTCATCTCGCAGCTTAGAAATTTAGTAATAGAAGTAGTTTTAGTTTTTTGTAATTTTTTTCTTTTCATAATAAAGACTAGTTTCTTTTTTATATTATTTTCTATTTTCATTATGAACTAATTCTCTTTCGTTCTAGAGAAAAATGGAACTTAAATGATTTAATTGAATTCATTTCAAGCTCTTACTCTTTTATTCAATCAGAATATTTGAGTTGTTATTGTTCTTAATATTAAGAATAGATTGATCGCCTATTTCTTAGATCATGAGGTTTAATTAGATTTTAGGAGAAATTAATTAGATTAGTCATTGATAATTCATCATACGACGAGTCCTATGACTTGTTAGTCGTTGTGATTGGGAGATACACAACACCGTATGCGATTGTAAGGAAAATCTTAATGCATTATTTTTTTTGATTAATCAATTGTCACTGGGAGGTAGGAATTGAGGCAAAATAATACATGCATGAAGGAGCGGGAGCCACCATGTTATATAATTATCCTAGATCGACAATCCGAGAGAATAAAAGATAAGAGTAAGATTTGATGAAGATTAAATCAATGTTAAGGGAAATTCGACTCTAGAACGAGCTTTATCTATATCATTCTCTCTTTTAATTTAAAGTGTTATTTAGATTTATTTGTGTCAATTGTTTTTGTCTTGTTTTTAATTTAATTTTTCTTAATTAATTTGAGAAAATTCATCTCTCTGTGGGACGATATTCAAAACTTATCATTATATTACTTGTTCCGACTGTGTACACTTGCACATCATTAAAATAATTCGACCAAGTAGGAATTTAAGAATTTAGAAACCAACTTTTAGACCATTGGATAAGTTTTCAATGATAATGATACTCCTTAGATTAAAAGCATCAGCATCATTGAATTTTATCCAATAGTCTACAAATACATTCCTAAGTTCTCAAGTTTCTACCCAATTATAATATATATATATATATATATATATATATATATATGCACTTAGTATTAGTTGAT
>JAVDBV010082720.1:0-17349 GCA_032619315.1 Piper longum | reverse complement strand
GTGGAGGTCGTGCAGCTTCATGTTGGTGCACTTGTTGATCCTCATGTTGAAGGCTTTGGCATCCTTGAGCGTGAGCCCCGATATCTCCCCGTCCGAGCATGATATCACCTTCAATGTCTGATCAATTTCGCCATACATTTCAACTTATCACAATCATATGATATGATATGGCCTCATTATAATCTATGGTGCCCTGGATTTTACGATTAGCCAACTTACAATTTCAAGTCTTATATATGTTCCACATATTTACATCAAACTGTTCACTATATAATCACTCACTCATGGAAGTTTTTTGCAGTGATTAAGCAGAGATATGAGAGGCAAAATTGAGGGGTTGATGGACATACGCTTGGGGGGATGCTGCACTTGTTGCTCTTGGGGCACTCGGTTTTCTTCCAAGCATCCTCACCACCTTTGCCGTCGAGGGTGCCAGTTCCCTTGATGATAAACCCCTTCACGTCGTTGAACGTTATCCATGAGCTCTCCTTGAATGCCGAGATACTGCCGGGAGCCACCAAGTCTCCTGTCACCTCCACCGCGATGGGGCCAGTGTTCTTGCATGGCCCTTCGAAGGTGATCTCCCCCACTAAGTAGGTTCCCCCCGGAATCACAAAGCTTGGCTTCCCTTTGAAAGCACACACTGCCTCCCATGTCTCTAGAAAGACCTGCCAATATTGATCCATACATATTGCACTAGCCAATTACAGCATTATAATCATGCGTATATAATGAAAGGTGCAATAGCTACTACTTTCGAACTCATTTTTATCCTATGATATTTAGTTCGACATGCACTTCCTTTTAAGCTTTCTTGTTTAATTAGCTCACCTTTGTATTATCGGTCTTGCCGTCCCCCTTTGCTCCGAACTTGGTCACGTCAAATACTCCAGACCCATCACTCGCCGCCGCCGATTGCAGCAGCAAGCCATCTAACCGTGAAGATGCATGGTTGCTCTTTTTCTTGATCTTTATAATATTGTAGTGGTCATCGTCGTAGGTGCCCCCGTCGTCGGACTTGACGCCGATGGTGATCATCCCAAACATGAGAATGACCAAGCAGAGGACAACTCTCAAGTTCTCCATGTTGCATGCAATTGTGCCCCCAACTTATTTTTCCTATACTCTCGATCCAAAAAGTTCGTACGTACGTAGTTCCTAGGCAAGCCGGAGAGGAGGCATTAGCGTTGGCTTGCCTAGCTAATTAAGAGCTCTTCCGAGAGGACGGAGGCACTGGTACAACACCCTTCCAAGTTATAGGAAGGTCTTTGTAAAGAAGGTCTACATGGTGTATAATTAGTTCTTTATTTGGGTTCAAAGGTAAGGCTGCCCAATGTTTGAGGATATTGTCTGGTCGAATGAACTTGTTGCTATTTTTCTAATTTCTAAACTTTCTAAAACATGACTGGTGTGGAGGATTAAGGAAGAGCGCAATATTGCATTCTTCCTAACTAAGCCTTCTAACTTCTTCCCAGCCCCTTACTTCTCGATCGATCGACTAACTTTAGCACCCCAATATCTGCAATATCCATATATGCCCATGTTGCTCGCCATGAAAAGTTTGTTAAATCACGTATTTGTCAAGTTTATGACTGTTCCATCCACGATAAAAGCTTCCACGGCTGTATTCTGTTATTCGTTTACCTCAAATCAAGTGTTCTCACTTTTCACTAAATTGTATTGCCACCAACTACAGCAAAAACCCAGTGTTCCATTTTGTGGAGTACCGATCCAACTCGGTAATGGGGAACTCTACAATAGTACTTAAACAAAACGCGCAGAATGTGGGTATAAATCTTGGGTTAATTAGTAGCCGATATAGCGTACTCTCTACTGGTTAATTAATTGCTTTGTTATTTATCCCTTCAAACATGAGGCTTTATTATACTTCTAATTCTAATATCTGCACTTCGCCCTATATATACATATATATATATATGCTCTAAAATAAAAATATGAGAACACCTTAGGATTCGAAAATCGAGAAGATCCGTGCATGTACTGTACATAGACAACGCCCAGTCAGGAAGAAGCCGCATATGTTGCAGATTACTCCACATTAACACTAAGATGGTTGGTCGAAAAGAAATACATTTGTTAAATTTCATGTAGATTAAATGTTTTACGATCTTGCACGATGATTGATATGCCAAGCAGAATAACACAAACAAACATCTTATCCTCAGTAGTAATAGAGGAACTAATTAAGAAGGTCCTGCGAGCAAAAAACACAAGACAAAATGTTGAAATGGTTGGTACAATCATAAGCATGCCAATATTCATATAGTGTTTTGCATGTTTTTCTCAATGATCACAAGGTCGACCCAAGGCTTCACAAAAGATAGATAGCAATCTAAGAATCCCAGATTGCTACTTCATGGTAACCATCTTCAGTAGCGCAAGCCCTAAACATACCTGTGGTGTTATAGGCCATGGTGATTTCACCTGTAGCAGAAACAGCAACAAGTCCAGCGGTACCTTTGGTGGCTTGCTCCTCTATAACATAGGCAGCTGCTTCCTTGAGAGAAAGTCCCTTGTATTCCATGAGAGCAACAACATCCCGAGCCACAGTTGCTCGAATTATCGACTCCCCTTGTCCTGTGGCGGAAACTGCACATAATTTGTTAGCATAAGTTCCTGCTCCTATAAGAGGAGTGTCACCTATCCGTCCCACCATTTTGTTGACAAGTCCCCCAGTTGATGTTGCCGTAGCCAAGTTTCCAAAGCTATCGACAGCAACGCATCCAACAGTTCCAATCTGGCTATTGTCATCAATGAGGTTAGAGTTTTCAGGCGTGGGCTTTGGAGCTGGCTGTGTGTAATCAATCTACATAGGAACAATTGAGGTGCCACATTATCATGATCATATGAGCATAATATAACATTTTCAATGTCAAAATCAAAACCAACCAGCACGTAGGAACAATTGAGGTGCCACATTATCATGATCATATGAGCATAATATAACATTTTCAATGTCAAAATCAAAACCAACCAGCACGTAGGAACAATTGAGGTGCCACATTATCATGATCATATGAGCATAATATAACATTTTCAATGTCAAAATCAAAACCAACCAGCACGTAGGAACAATTGAGGTGCCACATTATCATGATCATATGAGCATAATATAACATTTTCAATGTCAAAATCAAAACCAACCAGCACGTAGGAACAATTGAGGTGCCACATTATCATGATCATATGAGCATAATATAACATTTTCAATGTCAAAATCAAAACCAACCAGCACGTAGGAACAATTGAGGTGCCACATTATCATGATCATATGAGCATAATATAACATTTTCAATGTCAAAATCAAAACCAACCAGCACGTAGGAACAATTGAGGTGCCACATTATCATGATCATATGAGCATAATATAACATTTTCAATGTCAAAATCAAAACCAACCAGCACGTAGGAACAATTGAGGTGCCACATTATCATGATCATATGAGCATAATATAACATTTTCAATGTTAAAATCAAAACCAACCAGCACGATGTAAATACCACCTCCAAATATTTTAGCACCCACAGACGAGTAATAGTAACCACAAGCAAGAAGAATGCATAATGCCAGTAATAGAGGATACTTTTGAATTGCATAAATGTTACAGAAGAGGGTATCTAACTGTTGTTTGTATGTATATGATTCTACTATCAAATTAACTCGACATTCAGCAGGATGTTGGACACAAAACATGTACTATATTCCATCTCTTTCAGAGCTATATATTGAGCATCTTGCCCAAATTTGAAGTAATGCCAAACTGGCCACTACATGAAGTTCTTAACTATAGAAGTTTGTCAAAAAAAAAATCATAAAAATAAAATACTTAGTTTTTTCATCATGCAAAATTAAAGCGGAAACAAAAAATTTATACCCCAAATATTAATAAATAATTAGCTGAGACAGACACGCAGCGGTGGGAAGATGTGGAAGCATACCTGCACTCGGTTGGCTGCTTTAGCTTGCTCAAGTCTTTCAATGTTCTCCGACGTAATGAAATGATTTTCTTCCATAGTTTCAACACACTAAGCAAAATTGTAACACAATGTAAGATATAAACAAATTAGAGAAAAGAAGAATTACGACAACTGAACATAAAGTAAGAGATATTGCCTTATGCGGTTTGAAAGATGCACTGTTAATGTGTACAATGTGACACAGAATAATAAAGCGGACACAAATGGAAACAATTAGAAACACATGCAACTATTCAATGTAAATACTGGGGATTCAATATAGTTTACGAGCAAATGGGAAGAAGAAATCAAGTTCTGCACTGACCCATATTACATGGGAAATGTCAGATGATAAAAAATATAAGACATCAACCACATATTACAAGAGTTTCTCCAACCATCACTAAACATATCAGTAGCCAGGTTTTTGTACGAAAATTAACTTGAGATATCTATAATACTAATTTCTCTCTTATCTATCCCAAGGAAGCATGTTTCATTAGAAACTTTGCTAGTTACCTGTTAACTGGTAAATACTGCCACGTGTGCCGAGAATTATTTAGCGTCGAAGCAATGAAAATGAAGCAGTAATACTCTCAAAAACTAATTGCTTATGAGCCTGCGCCAAAAAGCAGTTTTAAAGAAGTTTGGACCTTATGCATTTACAGAACAGAGTAGCTAAATGTGCCCTTCTTATGGACGTTGTGGTTGAAGTTCTTTATCAATAATAAAGACATTAAAAGTGTGAGGATGGTAAAAATGGCATCAAAGGCAACAAAAAACAAAGTATCAAAAGAAAAGGATCCCCCTCCCCCCTCCCCCCGAGATGAATATGATAAGACACTGAGACTTACTTGTTCTTTTGCAAATGCTTCTGCTCCTTCAAATGACAGATATATATGTGGGGTCTTTTCCATCACAAGTCGCGCAAGAGAAATAGGATTGACAACAGTTTTGAGTCCTGAAACAGAACCACAACTTTTTGTTTTGCCATCCATAATACAAGCTTCCATTTCGACAGTGCCATTTGTTGTCAAAACAGAGCCTTTGCCTGCGTTAAAATGGCGGCAGTTCTCTAATTCACGGACCTGGAGAAGTTCAACATTATTTCAAAGGAAAAATGTGGAAACCATATGTATGGTAAATTCGTACTATGGTTGTTTCATTACAAACATAATGGAGACAACATTCAAGTATACCAGACAAACATAAAAAAATAAAAAATGCTATTTGTGACATCCAATAACATAAAATCAATAAAAAATAGAGAAAAAATAAAAACAGATAATTAAGTATAACAAAAAAAATACATCATATGAGCTATTTACTATGTCTCACACCAGAAAACTAAAAATGGATTACAAATTGAGAGATGCGGCACCAATAATCGGAATCCCTAGAGTTAAAAGCCAATTTAAATAGTAGATAAAACTAAAATTGCAACATTCCACCAGCATTTAGTCATTGACCTAGTTCCATGGTGAACATCAATGCCGGTAAGGATTAAATTACAATATGGAAAACATATGATGTGGCTCGCATTTTGATCAGCTATTAGCAAATATATAGTATGCACTAATTTAAATTCATTTTGATCATACGATAATCAAAAGGAACAACTTAAAGTGTACACAACCACTTAGATGACGCATAAATACACAAAGCAAACAAACAGCTTACAATCAAAACCAAATCTTACCCAACCAGCTTCAATAAAAAAAACCTAAATCTAACAACTTTAAGCAGGCTTTCATCACAAGCAAACAAGAGCAATGAAACATATATATCTCTAATAAGTAGGCATTCGAAAAAGCGAAGCATTAGATCAAACAGTCAACAAGCAGGGTATGAAAAAAAAAAAAACAAGAAGAAGATCATACCACGAGCTCGACAACGTCCAAAGGCGACTTGTTAGACTTGAGGGCGGAGACGCCGAGGTCGAGGCAGTGTCGGAGAGTGGCCACGCGAGGCAGCCGGCGGTGAGGCGGCAGGTCACGGGGGATGTCGCCGGCGCCGCCGTGAAGAGCTATCGCCCACCCCATAGCTCTGCCGGCGCCGCCGATGCCGATCGGGATGCGTTAAGAGTAGCCTAGCAGCATGGGAGAGGAGGGAGTAGACGGAAGCCGGCGCAGATGGGGTTTGGCGCGCTTTCATGGATTCTTGTCGGGTTTAGTACTTGTTTTTTTCTGATCACCAATTTGGCTACGCGCCACTCTGCGTGCGCCTCCGTGTCCGCCTTGCTGATCCAGCCCCACGTTTGTGTGATATACGACAAAATGCGTACAACTCATGGCGTGTCTAAAAATTATTTTCTTGTTTGGTCTTGTTCAATGGTGTTTCCACAAATATTTTAATTAATTAATTTGTAGTACTTTTCCTACAATACATGCAATTTGCAATTTTGTTAATCATTTATTTATTTTACCTCGGAAAAGTACAATTAATTAATTAATTTAGTTTAATTAGTTCTGTTATAATATTTAGTACGTTGGCAATTGTTGGGCTTTGAGGTTACTAAAGAGCTTGGTTAGTTGGGTTTGAGCAAGTAATTACTCATGGGCTCGCATCTGGTAGATGTGTTATGTTTCAAATAAAAAATTTCAGACAGCTAAAAAGTGATTAGCTTAGTTCCCCGGTGGACGCCAAGGGCTCGATGATTCTAAGTCATCAAATCTTATGACATGTAATGTACAAAGTCATGATCTTGTATGCCCGTGTCATTATCTTCCACACATTAACTATTTGTTAATCGTAAAATCCCTCTAATATCGAAGTATTTTGGACCTCAAAGCTGATCAGCTTTCAAGAGCTCCTTCAAAAAAAGAAAAACACTGCTTCTATTCTTACGCTTCCAATATATGTATGCTGCGATTTACGAATGGCATATACAATGAGTGATTAAAATTACTCACTTACCCAGAAAGAAATTTACAGTGATATTGGTATGTAGATATTATTATACACTGATACAGTGAATGACCAACTAAACTAAACATTCTCTGATGTCAATCGAAAGAAGAGCGAAACAACGGGACAGACAGAGACTGCTTACACCTAGATGGCACTGTTATTTGTTGGGTTTTCCCTCTTATGTAAATACATGCAAAAATTCAAATTTACAGATTTTATTTATTAAAAAAAATAAAAGCAACGTACTCACACTTTTTTCTTGGGTTTTCTGGTTTTGAAGAAAAATTAGTGCTGTAAAAGGAGAAAAAAAATTATGTAGATTGAAGAAAGGTGAATATTTTATTGAGATTTGCTTACAATCGTCAGTATTAACTTCATCAAGTTCTTATATTTATAATTCGTAATTTTTTATTTTTTTTCTCATCATATATCAATTTTGTAAAAAGTATAATAAATTGGTATTGAGAAATTTGTTCTCCTGTGAATCTATTTTGTATCAAACTAATTATATAGTGATTTGATCTGATCATTTGTCCCGTAATTTTTTCCTCAAATTTAAAGTTTTCCACGTAAAATTAATTTGTTTTATTTTCCTATTTATTTGAAACTTCTCATTTTATATATTAAAATATGAGATTTATATTTAATTTATTCTACTTAATCCCAACATTATCAACTTCCTCTTATTACATGTGCAACCAAGAAAACAAGGGGACTGCTCTAGTTAACGAAGGACTCTCTTTTCATGGCGACTTCTCATTCATGGTGTCGGCCGGGGGGATACCAGGGAATACAGGGCGAGGGGGAGGGAATGGGAAGGGAGGAAATGGGAAGAATGGAATGATCGGCGGCGGGGGTGGAGGCGTGAAGAAAGGAATCGGTGGGATGTTGATGAAGGGTGGTGGAGATGGTAGCAGCGGATTGGGAGGCAGTATTGAGGGTGGTGGAAAGAAAGGATTCGGTGGCAGCCCAAATGGTGGAGATGGAAAGAAGAAGGTGTCCGGACGGCTTTCTACTTCTTTTTCAATCATAGCACTCATGCTCACAGCAGGAGGGTTGGTCTGATCGCTCGGTGGATTTAAAGTGGGATTCGAGCTTATTCGTGGAGGGAGCTTTGGAATGGATAGTAATGGCGGGAGTATTGGTTGCAGAGGAGATGAGCTGATAGGGTATGGGAAAGGGAGGAAGGTCTTCTGATCAGAGGCGAACTTGGAATGGGTTTGTGGACTTGGCTTCTGGTAGCACAATTCTGGTTCTTTCAGAGGCTTGAACGTGAAAAAACCCGCCGAGAAGATGTGGATGCCTTTCTTCCTGGACTTGAGATGGAGGGAAGATGACGTTGCACTTGAGGCCACAGAGCAGTATGGCTCATTGCTATTGACCAGCTTCACCGTGCATCGCTTTATGCTTCTGATGTGCTTCCCTACTCTGAATGGTAGCTCCACCATGAACTCCCCATGCTCATCAGTCCTCACCTCCTTTCTGAATCTGGGTCCTGGTTCTGTGTCTCCACACTCCACTTCAACAGAAGCCCCTACAATATAATGACAGTAATCAGATGATCAACATGTTTTTGAATTGATAGATTTCATGAGTAGTGAAGAGGAAGATATATTAGATATATATATACCTGATATGGTGTGGCTGCTCCTGGAGAAATCTTGCTGCTGGAAGCAAGTGTCACAGTAAACGGTGCCCACAACCATGGCAGACGGCAAGCTGTTCTTCCCATGTTTAGCAGAGGTTGTCTTCAAGAGGCAGACCCAGGTGAGAAACAGTAGCCGAAACAACCTGGCCACCCTCTCCATCTTCTGAACTTTGTGCTCAGTATTAGCCACTCTTGCTTATATGGGTGGTGTATATATTGGCCAAGCTATGAATTTGTTTTTCTTCGTTAACACCAGACAGTTTCGACTGCAATTTGCTCACTCACACGTGATCTCTTGTCTTTTTTATTTCATGTCTGATGCAGGTTCATAAAGAATGCCTACATCCATACATTGGAATTTAAGAAATCAAATCATCTTTGTCCACAAGCCAAAAAACAGAGAAGAAGATTAGAGTGCTTCTTTGAGCTTGACGTATGTATTACAGAGCACAAAGAAGAGAAGATAAGGCAGAGCCACCTGTGCTAGTTCTGTGTCAATGGTCGATCCTAATAATTTACTTATACAGATTGCCGATGGCTTCCTTGAAGAAGGGAGATGGGTAGAAGACATTGGAAGTTGGCCCCATGTCGGTCACGGGATGAGCACGGTTACCACAAATGCGACGAACAACCACCCTTAGGTGGAAGACGAGAATTAATATCAGAGTAGCTTCTGAAACATTTAAACATGAAATGCTTTGGAAATTCTGAAGCTCATTAAGAGTCATTCCAAGATGATCAAGCAGCTCAACTTTTTTGCAAGATAAGGAAAGATGACAACTAGAATGCTCTGGTAATGAAATGAAATTGCGTTGACAAGAGGGCGTTATCCCGTTCACGGGCAGGCTTGACGATATCAACGTCGTCGACAACTCTCACAGAGGAGAAGATTACTAATATACCTTGTCTCATTCACATACATGTGACATCTTTTGTCTATGGTGGCAGTTGCCAATAATTGGCTTTACTTTTACAGGTTTCACCATCCCACTAAGGTGGATTAGACTGATAATTCTTTTAGCAGGCATACAAGAATGTGACAAGTCACAAATTTATGCATTGAATCGAATATATTATCCATTACTGAAATAATGGCATATTGATTTCGATATACGAAACGGACGAAGGTAGAGTAGTAATTAGCAGTGTAATTTTACATGCAAAATTCATCACTAATATACATGGTTAACTTGAACATTTTATTGGTTAATTATAAGAATGAATTTACATTGTTGACCTCGAAATGTATAACAAAATCAAGATTTTATTATCTAATGCCCATTTCCCCCCAAAGCTATGCCATCAAATGTTCAACGTTGCATCCACTAAAGTCTGAAGTTACAAGTTATAAAACAAAAACATAAATGGCGGCGCACACGCATCCAGGGATGAAGCTGAGTTTATGTAAAAAATATGGGTTCTAAACATCTAATGTTTTTCCTTGAAAAATATTTAATGAAACGTATGAAAGATGGTAAATTGGTTACTTATTTAAGTAAGGATACAAAGTTTCAAAACATGGTTATGTTATTTTATATGCTACATTATAACAAATTCATGAAATATTCGGTCTCTTTGTAGTATTTTTTTGTTAAAAAATATGTTAAAAATAGGAGTAAAGACAAATAATCGAGTTTTGAGCTATCAGATAAGATAACTGTGAATCAATGCTAGGCCAATATATTTATTTTATTTTGAGGAATAGTAATAATAAGTTGGGCCAAAACCATTAAGGAAAACTGAACCAAACATGGGGGCGCTAATCTCGGCCGATCAACCGCCCGCTCAATATCTGTCTTCGCCGACGATGGGTGTGCCGGAGCGCCACCATCCCCGCTCGGCTCTAGACGGCCTCCTTTACTTAATGGCCGCCTACCACCGGTTCTCAGTCGATGCAGTCCGTAGCAGCGACCGACTTGCTCACTAGGATATTGATTACTAAACGGATCTGGTGGCCCTTTTCATGTTGTTACTAAGTTAATTGCTCTTCTAAGTTTTATTTTTTTTGAACTGCATTATCTATATTATACACCTTGAGAGCAATTAAGTGTATGCTGCAATATTCTAAAAGAATTTAGTTTAACTTACTCAATATTACTTAATGGGGCAATTTCTATGGTTCAAAAATGACAATTCTTTAGATACAATGATTGTATAATTTATTTTTAACATGTGGTAGATACAAAAAATAGTCGAATTTATTCTTAATGATAATTAAAATGTAATACATTAAAGGGTAATCCGTTGTGCATGAGGATAAAGGACAAGGGATATGGGTAGGTAATGATACGTTGCAATGCATTTTATATGGTTGTGAGGTGAAAAAGAGGCTTTATTTTGCTTGGTGTTCAAAATATTAGTGGAGAAGCTCTCTCCTTTAGGTCTTACAACCCAGACAACTATTTTAGCCCTCACCACCATTGGCTTCATGTAATGAGAGGGAGGTAAATAAAGGAAAGAGTATGTGTAAGGCATGAGAGTAGGCATTGAGAGGGAAGAACTTTGAGGGTGAAGTGTTATGAATAGTGGACAACTTCAACTCCGACTCCAAGTACTTTTATTTTCGACCACCATTGCTCTCATTGGAAAAGGGGGTCATGGAGAAGTACATAGAACGTTCATAGTAGAGTGTGGAGAGGGAAGAATCGTATTTGTGCTCGTATATATTCCCATGACCTTTACATCTTTGCCCGTCTTCCTCCTTGACAAGGCGGTCATGGAGGTAGCAAGCAAGGTGCAAGGTAGATTTTTTAAGAAAGTGATGATGACGGAGAAAGAACATAATTAAGAGAGTGATTTAAATTATTGCACACATTAGTTCCAAGGTTGCATTATTTTCTTTACTGACATATTTGCATAAGTAAATATGTACAAAAACATATAAGTAGGCTAATAAAATGTGTAATACATATTCACAAAAAGAGGTAAATACAAAAAAAAAGGTAAGAGAAGTGTCGATTATATATTTTGTTGTTCAAATAATTATCATGTATATATCCTACTATAGTAAATAATAATTGACGATAGTAAAGTCTACTGCATCACACAAATAAATATTTGATATAAAATACTAAAGGAGGCTTAGTATTAACTGCTGCCAATATAAGAATATCAGTAACTTTTAAATCTAGCCACTCATTTAAATTATCTGGCAATATTTTTTTAATATGGATAAAAATACCCACATCATCCAACCCTCATTGTAATTTGACACCTGATATTAAAGTTAATTTACATAGAAGTGTCAGCTGCATCTAATACTAGTTATTCTCAAAATATTAATTTAGAAAATATATTTTCAACAAGTGTATGTATACGCAGATATAAAACATATAAGGATAGGTGCAATGTGAGAAGTGCATGTTACATAACTTGTCATTTTGTAATGTCCATATTGTACTCTAACAAATGGATCAAGGTAATAAGAGCAATCATCAGAAAAATGTAGCATTTAATATAAAAGATTAAATTGTTCAACAAGTTGTAACATATTCTATTAGCAAACATGTATGTAGATAGATGACTTATATTTGCATGTTGATAGTATCTTCCAGTTCCAACAGCAACACAAAAAGTTTGGTAGAACTCAACAATGTCTTGAAGCATAGTTACACTGGCGCCATTATTCTCATCCTCATCACTAGGTATTAGATGTACAGTTGATGTTTAACATGTTGACCTTCATCAAGTCTTTCTAAGTGAAAATGGTGCTCATTTACTGAAATATTCACCAACATATCAAGTACAACTCTTCTAAATACAATTGAGAGCAGTATTGTTGATCACAAGATTTATTGTGGCCACCAATTTTTGCCCTTTCTCCTAGATTTTATACAACTTTTTAAAGAAAAGTGAAGCCTACCACAATCCTCCTATGTTCTCTCCAATTACATTGTCATTATACCGCCTTGTCTTCCTTTTCTTCGCCTTCGCCACCGCCTTCTTTATTGTCGGCCTCGTCAATAACTCCTTCGTCACCTCCTTGCTAGCTAAGTCGTCGCCCACATCAAGTGTAGCTCCTTTACCCTTGTTGTTGATGCCGAGTGGATGATGATGATACGAGAGTTTCCTAAACTGGCAGTTCAAGCATATCTCAAAATACCTTTGTTGTTTATACAACAATGAAAAGGTTGCTGCTTGTTGGTGAGAAGTGAAAGAAAGAGCTTGATTGGGAGGCAGTTGCTTCGAATGAAAAAAAAAAATTCATCGTGGTCGTAATAGAAGGGAGAAGTGGAGTGGATTTTGCATGTCGTTATAAAACAAGAATTAATGGCAGAAGGACAAATTAGTTTCATGTAGGGGTATAAACGAGCCGATTCGAGCCAAGCCGGTTAGGGGTATACTTGAATTTAGCTATATATAAAATGAGCTGAGCCGAACTTTAATGTAAACGAGCCTAGTCGAGCTTGTCAAAATTCATAGTATGTAAGCTTGGTTTGAGCCAACTTGAGCCTAGCAAATATTTATGTTCTCGACTTATATTAGATTAAAATTTTTTTTGAACATTATATAAGTTTAATGTGACTTTAATAGTATTTACAAACTTAGTCGAATCGAATATTTTTTCGAGTTTGAATACATCGAGTTCGAGTTTCGAACCGAGCCGAGCCGAACACTCCTTTGCTCAAGCTCTATTTGTTGTTCAATGAATTTATCCATTTTGAATCAAGTATTTTTTCGAGCACAAAATTAATGAACATGAGTTAAACCGAACACAAAAAATTCGTAAATAGACTTGACTCGTTTTTAACCCTAATTTCATGATTAGGTCTCCGTCAAACATAAAAGGAAAACTATGTCATTATGATTATGTAATGATGACTTGACATGAGTGACAACTTGACCGCACATCTCATCTCACCATTTTTTTTAAAAGCACAAAGGTCAGTATTGTATGTATAAATGCATTTTCCGCATTGAAGAAAAAAATTATACAACCACCGTATTTGTAGAATTGTGCCATCTTTGAACCACACCCAGGAAATTGTCCCTTAATGGATGTGCTTTTCGGCATATGAACAGAGTTCCCTTTACTTGAAGAGAATACCAACAAACAAGCAAGAGAATATTAACAAACAAGCAGACGAATTCAAATTACTATAATCATTTCTAGGAGATACCCAATATATTGATGCACTTGATACGAACATTTAAAATGGCGAGATATAAGACATTACACTAAATCCTTTGTTACTAGTTAGAGTTCCAGACACTAAACATATTTCATGTGTCAATTGATAATCTTGGTGATATGCATTGATGCAATTTTTTTGTAGCCAAAAATTAAATTTCCTATGGTCTTTTTATGGCTGAAGTTGTTGACTATTCTACATTGTCAAACTATTTAGATGGAGGAGTTCGTAATTTATCTGCACCACTACTTCCTAGTCAGAGGTATGAACTCGCTCATAGTTGCGGTAACTGTTTTTAACCATAAATCTAATGTTAATTGTTATCAAGTCGCAATCTGTGAGAGTTTTCTTTCCCTTGTCATGTTTTACAAAATATTTCCATGAATTGTGCTTAACTAATAGATGTTTCTTGAATCTAGCCTTTTATGCATTACACTTTGTTCAGCATGGGCGAGATTTGTTTTCACCTGGTTATGTCGATGTGTGTGCATGATTAGACAAAAGAGATTGAGCTCATGGTTGAATAAATTGGAATCGGAATCAAAATTAAAATTAGAACCGATTTTTTAAGGAGTCCAAATCAAAATTAGAATCGGTCTAAATTGGGAAGGAATCAGTTCAGTTAAATCGGTTTGAATTAGTTTAAGTCGGTTATATATAATAATTTGATAATTCATAAATAAATATATAAAAATTATATATTGATGTCATTTTGATATTATTATGTATATTATATTTTATGATATTTTTTGATTTTTTAAAATTATTTTAAATTAATTATTATTTTTCACTCGAGTCAAATTTTAATTACAAAAATACCACCACTTTATTTCTCTCCATCACGTCTCTCCCCCATCCACCACCACTGTTGCCTCCGTCGCCGCCATCACCGCCGCTGCCGCCGCCCCCTTCCCCGCCCAGCCCTACCCCGCCCCGCCCCGCCCCACCAACTGTGCCTCGCCCCTCCAGACCCCGTCGCCCAATCGCCGCAATTAAAATTTCAATTTTAATTTTATCTATACTTAAATAATTTAATAAATATCATACCTAATGTATTTTAGTAATTTAACTCGGTGAATCGAGATAACTTAGCCGATGTGAGGCCGACCGATTTGGCCCCAAAATTAGATCAGCTCGCTGCCGATCCAAGTGGCATGCAACTTTGCTCCAAAGTTGTATTTGAAAATTGATAATTTTCCTTAAATGTCTATGATGAAGATCTATCAGTGGTCGCTCGTCTATGCTACTTTATTTGGCTCGAGTCTCAGGTGCGAAACTCTTCTGCGGCCTGTCTATCACTGCATGATTAGAATCGAAAAGAGCAAACCAAAAGAACAACGTTATTTACACCTGCAATTTTTGTTTACACAAGAATGTCAAAGGTGGTACAAGGAAGGGCCACGTCAAACTCAAAAAGAAAATAAAATTTTGAATATCAGTGACGCGAGGGAGAATTCTATGATAGGGCAAAGAAAACGTGTTTCAAGCATGGAGCTTAGAGAAGGCTCTGACAAAATAGGGAAGCAAGCATCCCCACCTATCTCAACCAAAAAGAGGCAACCCACTGCTTTGCACGACCGAGGAAGTGTTAACGAAGAAGGATTATCCAAACGAGGAGCAATGGCCATTGTTGGATCTACTACTGGCAAAGACAGCAGTGATGCTCATGGCTCAAGCAAATGGAGGAAAGGCTGGATGGCTTTGAAGGAGATTGGTCGACAAAGGTGGTCACCTAAACGCAAGATCCAATGTTAGATCACCAATATCATTTGATTTATGAGCTTCTGCCAGTCTCATTCCACTTCTTGCGCGCAAATTTCAGTGTTTTATCTCTTTGTATTGATTTATCAGGCGCCTGAACTTCAGATCAATGCAGTTTGCCCCTAGCATTTAAAGGGCAAGTAAGAGTCTGCCCAAGATTTTTTCTATATATATAATGAATTTACGCAACTCCAACCATGATTTCAAGGGACCGCCGTACAATCCTCGAAGTTCAGAGAACCAAAAGTAGCATCCACGAAATTGAATTCGTTGGCACGTTCTTCCGAGACAATTCATTGATAAGTTACAAGGTAAGATGGCAAAAGTATGATCAAACTATAGATACAGTTGGGTTTGCAATTTGCAGTTCAATGTGCCTTCAAATAATTACCATCCGACAACTTAAAAGCCGATTATCCTCCTCGCCCCTGTACCATGCGGATCCATCTAAAAAGAAGTTTGCAGCAGCAGCAGCTTCTTCTAGTTAATAGATTTCATTTTTTTAACCAATGAAGCTCAAAAGTAATACACTACCAAAATAAAAGAGGATAGCAATGTCTGCCAGCAAAACATTAAACGAGGGAACTCAGTAGGAAAATTAAACAGCAAATCAATATAAAGAGGTGGACAGTATCAAGAGGTAAAAATCAATATAAAGAGGGGAAATCCCATCCTCTCAAACGCACTTTGCTAGCAAAACCAAACCTCTCAGACACTAATCAACAACAAGAGGTAGCAAACAAAATTGAAACAACAGGCAGAAAAACCCATTTGAAGATCTAAAACAAGATGGCTGTGTGGTCGACCTTCATAGTTCACGTTTGTTGCTTCTTCTTCTTCAGTTTCCCCTCAACACTTTGGCCATCTTCCTTAGCTTTTTTGGATGCAAAACCTTCTTCACCATCTTCAAAGGTTTTTGCTTTCTTCTCCTTTCTCTGTTTTTCCTTCTTCTTGGTCTCTTTGCCACTCTGCCTGTCCTCAAATTCAGACCTTTTTTCATCCTTTGCATCATCATCATCAACTTCATTAGCAGTGTCGGCCATGAGCTGAGCAACATCATCATCATCCATATAATGCACCTCATGAATTCTGCCCCTCTTACTCGTCTTCCTACTCTTCTTCTCCGACTCCTTCGACTCTTTCGGAGTGCCAACTTCACTCTTCGCCTTCTCCAAACCTCCTCCCCGCACCTGCACCTCATCCACCACCTTCTTATACCCTTCAATCTTCAACCCCAGCTCCGGAACCTTTTCATACACCGGCAATGCCACAGACTCCAACGACTTCAAGTGGAAAGAGCGGATGCCCGCCCATTTCTTTGGCACGACCTCGGCAGCCCCTTCAATGGCCGCAACCACATTCTCCACGAGCTCGTCCCGGCCTTGCGAAGCCCTCCCGACCTTGATGACGCTACAAGTCCCCGTCCTCAAGTAAAGCAGGCCGGAGCTACAAGCCCGATCAATCTGCTCCTTCCAATTGCCTTTCGTAAGATCAACAGGGATGGGTATCTTCTTCTTCTTGAAGAACTGCTTGCCGAGCAGGCGGGGGAGTAACGGGATAACCCTGTTGTCTGCGAAGAAAAGATCGTACGAGCCGCAGAGCTTGCGCTTGGCCTCGAAGGGGCGGTAGTCGGTCTGGAGTTTGGAGAGCTTGATGACCTTGGCGACGGGGATGGACTCGGACTCGATCTTCTTCTTGGCGAGGTCGGAGGTGAGGGCGGCCTTGCCGGGGCGGGAGCGGTCGTCAACGATGAGGCAGATCTGCTGGGAGCCGTCGGTGGGGTGGACGGGGTTGGGCAAGCGGATCTTGAAGGGGTTGGTGCGGCCGGCGGCGGGCACCTTGTTGAGCGTGAGGACGAGGTAGACGAGCTCGTCGTCCTGCTCCAGCAGCTGCACCGTGCGTTGCTTCTTCTTCTGCGAG
>JAVDBV010082718.1:0-11278 GCA_032619315.1 Piper longum | reverse complement strand
GGTTGCTTGCCCATGCTCGTGCCCATCTTCGCCCAGCCAACCTTGCCTACTATTTTAGTTAACCTAGACCGAGTTAACTCAACCTGACTTAATCCAATTCAACCCAATTGACTCGAATGCCATTTTCGATAATTCGAGATTTCATACATTAGATTTTATATATATATATATATATATTCACATTGTTCAATATTTTTTTTGTTACGAGTGTTTTATTTAGTTAAAATTTTCTTTATTATTTATTTATTTATTTATTATTTATTTCTTATTATTTATATATTTGTTGATTATGATGCATGATTATATGATTATTTGTTGTTATTGATGATGTAATTACTTATTAATATTATTTTAACCATTTTTATCTTCTTTAATTTGACTAATTAATTAATTCTTATTTATTTGCTCACACACTTGTTATTATTTACTTGTGCTTAGATTTTTTAATATATTTGATAAATATGTTGTTATTATTCATGATTAACTGATATTAACTGTATATTCATTTAATTATGTGATGATTTATTTATTTGTTTACTAACCTGTTTATGTATTAACATTTACTCGCATTTTGTTTTAAAATCATGTAGTATTTATTTATTTATTTATTTATTATTATTATTATTTCTTGATTGATGTATTATTTTTTTTAGCAATTTTATTTTAAATAAGTGATTTTATTTAATTAATAACAAAGAAATGTTTATTTATTTTTTTGTTATTTATTTACTTATTTATGTTCATGCATGTTTAATTGTCACTTATTATTTATTTCTTGTTCTTTTATTTATTTAACTTATTTTATTATTTATTTATTTATTTATTGCTTGCACGTGCATTGTTTTGCATGTTAGACATTGTCCATTTATTTCCTTGCATTGGCTATAGTTTGTGATGATAATGTCAATATGAGCACTCTCTACGACCATGCATCATATATAGTTGTCAATATTTTGCATAGTAGTGGGTTCCAATATAGGTTCATGACTCGAAGCTCGGTGAAGATGTGCCGATACGCTTGGAGCTTGGACCATAGGCTCGTTAGGACTCTTGTCATATTTATACCTTACTTTTTTGTGGATTTGATTTCTAGATCATAGGACATCTTAAGTGGCTATTTTATTAGACCCCACTTAATGTAAGCCATCTAGATGTATTTTACTTCTGTGAATAATAACCCTTAAAGATAAGATCCCTCGTATTGTTTTCAAACTTATATCTACTTTATGTTGCCTTCAGGCCTTCTTATATGATTCCTTTCCCAACCCTATATATAGTTTTTATCGAGTTTTCAGTGAGCTGAAAGTTAATGAATTTGACCTCTTGTATATCATGAGAGGGTGCATACCCAAGTCATAGCGGTCTCTGGATTAGTGAGAGGGCTATTTCATTGCTAAGAGATCCTGACATCTCTATGTCTTGAGCTTCCTCACACTAAAAGAGGCCTAGAGTAGATAGGTACTATTGTATATAGCGCATGTGTTAAACCCGTGATTCGAGTCACGGTTTTAAAGTCGTTAGCCGATCGTTTTAGCTGTTGGTTCAAGTTGAGTGTATTTTGTAACACGTGTACTGAGCCGATGCCGGTCACGTGTATGAGCCATGAGGGTCATGTGTACCTGAGTATGTGATGATAACATCATGAATGAGTAGAGAATGAGTTATCAGAATATATGAGAGTATACAGTTGATGATTTTAGATTTCTTCATTTTGTGACCGTAGAAGTAGTTTTAGGCCGTTTACCGCGTTAGGATGCGTTATGGGGTAGTTTGGGTGGGTTATTAGTTATAGAGCATGTCATTTGGATGTGGTGATGGTTGTTTTATTTTATGGGATTTTTTCCGATTTTTGCTAGATTTGTTTTAGGATTTATTACTAGTTAGTTATTATTTTGACTTAAGTAGGAATCGAGTCAATACTTATTTACGAGATTCCACTGAGGTATATTACCTCCTTCCCCGACACTCTCCCTAGCCCAAACCCTCGCTGCCTTTGTCCACCGCCATCGCTGCCGTCATCGATGCTGCCCTGCCGTCAAGCGACGCCGCCCAGCTTAGCTGTGTTGTCATCGATCGTCCCCGGCCATGATCCGGCTGCCGCCATGCCGGAATTGGCTGTGACGCCGCCACTATTCTCGGAGCCGATTCGCCGCTGTTTGGGCCGCGCCATCGCCGCCGTGACGTCGACGACCGCCCTCTCGACCTCCTTGACACTTCCCCCCTACCCAGTGCCGATGTCGAGGCCAGGTGTGGGCCCGATTGGAGCGACCCACCACGCCGGCAAGATTCGGTGCTGCCGCCAACAGCCATGGCCGTCACGGTCGACTGTGTTGTCACCACCATTGGGTTGGGCTCGTCGAGGCGGTGTTGACCCTTACCCCCGTTTGCCCCACCGTAAGAGTCACCGAAAAATCGTGGGAGCTCTCGAAAAACCACGGGACTCGCCGGACTTGCCAAAAAATCGGAATTGCCTGGATTTTGCCGAGTTCGTCCAGTTGAACATAATTGAACATCAGACATCGTTGAGCCCCGAATTCGAGGTTCAAGATGCACACACGACGAAGTCCTAGCCGTCACCGATTGCTGATGATGTGAGGTATAATTACCTCTTATCCAAATTTGATTGATTATAATTGATGAGTGTTAGCACAACATGATAGGATTAATTAATTGATGATGTGATTAAGCTCTAATTACAAACGAAGTGATAAGTGACATGACTGGTTAATTGTAGATGAATAGCAAGTGATCTAATGAGATAGATCAAGTATGAGCACGATAGTTGATTACGAGGTAATTTAGAAAAGCACAATAAAGTTGATATGAATACGATGATTTAATACTATTTACATTAATGATTATTGAGTTGTTGTTTGATTATGATTGTGTTTTGAGTGTGATAATTAGGACTAGTTTGATGCATCATTTAGTTATTGGGTGTTAGTATTTAGCTCTGATGTGTAGGTACGAGTAGGAGCTCGCCGCTTAGGCACGATAACACACTTGGAGCTTCTACCAGGTCCATTTAAGACTCATCTTTAGTTTACGCTCTCTTCTATTGCATGCTGATTTCTTACTCGCAAGACAAGTTAAGTGGCATTTTATCGGATCCCACTTATCTCAGGCCATTTAGCCGATTGTATTTTCGGATTAATAACCCTCGAGGATGAGATCCCTCGAGTATGTTTTCAAAAACAAGATCCACCACAAGTTGCCATCAGGCCTATTATATTAAATTCCCTACCCATGCCTATATATATGTATAGTTTTCGTGTTTTCAATGAGAGATGGAAAGAAGGAGGCAACCATGTCTTCAGATAGGGCATGTGCTCGTCTGTGGGTTGATGCTGGGGAGGACCCACTTCATCCCGGGGGATCCTGCTAACTCCGCCTTTGAGTTCCTCACACCCGGAGAACATGGAGGTTTACGAGTACTGTTTAGGATAGCGTATGTCCAGACTTGTGGTTTAAAGGGTACTGAAGGCGATTGCCTGAGAGTACTCGGCCTTCGGCTCAAGGCCAGGAGTAATATGGAGGACGTAGAGGGCTGAGACGAACGAGAATGAGATTTCATGCAAGACGCAGTAGATGAGATGGCCAAGGAAAGAGAATGAGATGGAAAGCGGACGCTGCTGCTCGAGGACGATGGCTCCCATTTATGCCCTTGTGAGAGTTCTTGAGAAAGTATATTATGGTTTTCATTCAACAGGAGGGTTAGCTCTCCTGTGCCAGTTTGATATTAGTTATTTTTTGGACTGGTAGCTCTCGTTACTGACGGCTTTTTATAATATATGTCGGTTATGAGCTTGATCGGATGTGCTAGCTTGGACGGAGAAGCAGCGAGGTCTCTTGTACACACACATGTTTAATGATTGAATGTTTAAGATTTTATTATATTGAAATTGATGTGAGAAAATGGAAAGAGATGATGATACGCTGCGATTGAATGTTGACATGATGATACGATGTGAGTTATGAAGAGGATGTGCAGGTGGGCGGAGACCCAAGCTCTAGAATGAGTACATAGTAGATTACATTTTATGAATGAAATTGTTGATATGGCCATATATAGTTGTATATATTGTTTTGACAGGGTGGCCCCTAATTGCACTTTTAGGGGAGACTTTGTCCGTTTTTATTCATAATTTCTTTTTGATTTAATGCAATTTTGTTGATGTGTGTGAATTGATTTTCATGTCATCCATGTAGTAGCATGTCAGGATTTTTGTACATTCATCCATGCATATAGAAAATCGTATCTTCATCTTGAGACGCTGAGAGTAGATCCGGGTTGGCTTAACCGAATTTAGTAGATTAGCGAATGGTTCAGTCGCTGATAACATTTCCAGGTCGGTTCATGGGTGAGCCGAATTGGGGTGTTACAACATGTCTAGACTTGTGGTATCAAAGGATAGTGAAGGTGACTACCTAAAAGTACTCAACCATTGTGCTATTGGCCAGGTGATATATGGAGGTTTGGAGGGGGTAGTTATGTGTTTTTTTCTCGACCGTGGGAGCAGTTATTTGTGAGAGTGACATTTGTTGAGACTGGCATAGCACCAGTTTAGTTTGGGATGTTATCAAGTTTGCATCTTAATGGATCCTCAGTAAATGCCCTTTGAGTGTTCCCATGGAGAGTAATACGATTTTCTTTTCCTCTTGAAAATCAATTTCCACTTGCTAGTTTGTACTAGTTATTTTATGGACTAGTGACATTCCTCTCTGACATTTTTCTTATTATATATGTAGGTCTTGTGTTCTTGTGAATTGGGTCGGCTCGAGTCGAAAGACAAATAGATGTTGCACAAACTTGTGATCAGCACACCATGGTTTTCTTCGTGTTTTTATTTATGCTTGATGCATTTTCTTCTATAATTAGTAATGTCCTCCTTTCTTGAGATGCCAAGAGGATGTCTCTATCCGTTTTCTCATTCAATTCTTACAGATTAGTTGATTTCGACATGACTTGACTCGATCGTAACAGTACTGATTTGGTTCTTAGGTGAACTGAAATCGGGGTGTTACATCATGAGCCTATCATTTGATTCAAAGAACTTTATTAGTTTGATTCACATATTATATTAGCATATTCAGCATTTGTTGTTACCAAATCTGTGCCCATGCCTCGATTACTTGTCGAGATAGTTTAGATTCATTACTAGTAATATCTTTCATTTGTGCATTCTATTTTCATCCTTGCTATAGTAAGATAGTTAGTTTAATCACTTAAAATAATAAGTATATCCAAGGAATCAAATACTCATGGGAAAGATCTCTTATACAAAACTTTATTACTTATTCAATGCGTGCACTTGTACGATGCATTGTAATAGTAACAACACTCACCCCACGCATTGTTCCCACTAGTATCAGGTTTGAAAGGCTATGATCATCTAATTCACTACTTTCACCCTGATTACACACAAAAGTAGATAGAACAAACACAGAATGCACATCCAACCACCAGATTATATCTACATTCTAAATTCCACAACATTCATCAAGTGAGGATGCTAAGGTCATCTAGTTACCACCTCTCGCTTGGTCTTACCTATGGTTCCTCCTCTTGGAAAAAAAATATAATTACAAAAGCTCCTCCAACCCATGGCTTCAACGCTTAAGAGTACCTCCACCAATATCATGGTGTACACTTATCTGAGCTTTTATTCCATCAGCTCTGTGTGTTACATCCCAATTCAGTTTGAACTCAAATTGAATCAAGCATTAAACTTTGGAACACTACTTTTACTCACTCAAAATGAATCTCTGGCCATAGGTCAGACCTAACCATTAGAGGTCTCAAAAGACAGAAGGCCTAACTGGGCATCTAAATGCACATACAAAATATGGATCACACACATACATTTGATCGAGACATCTAGGGCAGGGGTCATGCAATTAGGACAACCAACATGTGCCAAAGTTACAATGGAGACTAAAAATCCTATAGTGAATCTAGTAGTAGCGACCCAACCCAAGTGCAAATTGATGGGCATAAGTTAAACCTTCCAAAGTAGTTAACCAATTTGAAGATATATTAATACATACTCACTTATATATTACATTGTACGTTTGGAGGCATTAGATGCAGGACTAATTTTATAGGTTATTACAATCCACCCATCCTTTGAAAATAATGTTAATGGAAATCCTTATTCTCTTTCTCTTCCTAGCTCCCCAATCCACATCTGGCCCATGGCTTGCTCCCTACTCCACTTCCAGTCCAGCCCAAGGTGGGATCTGATACCACCTGTAATAACCTGACTCAATTAGTATAAACTAATGAGCCTAGTTATTTCTTCAAAAGTAGTTAATCAAGTTTAAGATCTATAGACATATCATCACTTAAACATTGGATCTTCCTTAAGAGTTGTTAGATGTCAAATTAATTTTTATGGGTTATTGCAATATCCCGTGTAATTGAGATGGTTGGGAGAAAACTCCCCACAAAAACAACCTACTAATGTTAACACGTAAGATAAAAATAAAAACAATAGGACAGGTGGATATATGTGTAAAACCTGACAGTGACCAGTGTTTATATTTGACTTGTTGCTGGTTCGATCGAAATAGGATGTAGTCGACACAGTTCGATTGGTCCAGTGCTTTACATTCGGTTTGTTGTTGGCCCAATCTGAGTAGGAACCAGTCTATGCATTGCTCAGAGGATCTCTTATTGTGGTCTTGGGCATTGGTTGCATCCCTCTTCGAGCAATCTGTGTATCAATGTTCACTCCAGTCAAGCACTAATCGTCAGCCATTGGTTCATGTTGCTTCTGTTGTTAGCCTTGGTGGTTGTTGCTTAAGCCATTTTTAGTTAGATAGAAGTTTTTGGAGCCGACGCTCACTTACAGTGGTTCTTATTTGTTTTACCTTCTTTCATTTCTATTGATAGCTTTGTATATTAGGGCTATGTTCTTACATGTTTTGTGCATGTTTCACTTTTGGTTTAGCGTTAGTCTAGAATTTTAGTTTTTTTCTCCTTTGGCGAACCTTGAGAACCTTAGATGAACTCTAGTAGCTACCTAGACCTACCCTTTTTTTCCACATTTTTCCACTTTTCCATCTTATTTTCCTTTGTCTGCCCGGTCCTGAGGCTACCCATATTTTCCCTCACCTTTCTCCCCCTTCTCATCATTTTCCTTTGTGTGCCTGATTCTGGGGCTCAGTGCTACATCACAATGCTGTGTGGCATGTGATGTGCAGCATGTATGTGTAGCACCGCAACACTAGGGGAGCACTACGGTTCTAGCTGCTACGGCACATGCCGAGAGCTAAGGCGCTTGGGAGAAAACTCTCCCCTTTCCCTTTTTCTTTGCATCTTTCCTCTCCTCTTCCCCTTGGCTGCTGTCGCACCCTTCTTCCAGCCTCTTCTTCTCCCCTCTCCTCATCCTCCTTCTCATTCTCCTCTTCCCAATCTCCTCTTATTCCCCATGAGGTACGCTCCTTCCTCCCCATTCCTTTTCGTTTCTTTCAGCATGTTTGGTGTGTTTGCATGTATTTAAAAGCTTTGGGTTAGGGTTTTACCCACTTGCAATTTTGTCCTCTTGAGGCCAACATCGAGTCGGTTCGATGGAGCTCTAGCCAAACCAGTTTTCAGACCATGGGTGTTGTATGAGCATGTTATGGTGGCTAAATATGCCCGACATGAAAATGATAGCTTCAGTTAGGCTATAGAAGAGCATGGGTTATTAATCCATACATGAGGTATACATATGATGTGTATGGGTTAGCCAGGGTTTTAGGCCTAGATTTAGGCTATTGCAGAATTTAGTATATATTTTGGATTTTTAGGATATATCATTTGCATTCATCATAGGGATCTCAAATCACTGGATTGCCCTTGTGGGCCTAACTTGATTTGAGTCATAGGCTTTCACCAGATTGAGCTTAGGGTTTCGAGGCACATTTAGCTTTCTTGCCTCAATTCCCGCTAATAGAGTTAGATTTAGGACTTGAGTGAGTTTTGACTTTCGGTCTCAATCCAAGCTTTCCGTCCATATACATATTGGATATACGTATTGTAACACCCTGATTTCGGTTCACTTATGAACCGAAGCAGAAATGTTACAATCGAGTCGAGTCATATTTAAAGTTGTCGGTCGGTACAACTAGATTGATAAAACAGAACGAAGCAACCTTCTTGGTGTCATGAGATTGGAAGACATTATCAAATGAGCATCAAAACATATCAAATAGAAATAAATGCAAGAAATTAAATACTATGTTGAGCTCAAGTGTGTGTAGCGTTTATCTATCCTCCCACCAAAGTCGACTCAAGATTTGCATGACCTACACATATTATATGAAAACCGTTAGTAACGAATGCTACTGGTCCGAAAAATAACTAATACAGTATGGCAAATAGGTATTCCATTACCCACAGAAAGTTATAAAACTTCAAGATAGCCTCACACCGGACAGTAAGGAAACACACTTAAACAAATGCCGGCTCGCATGCACGGCTTATAATCATAATCATACATACATATAGCAATTACGCCCTCACACCTTCCATATCAGCCGCCATGGTACTCGAGTGGCAAAAGGAACAGTTAAGTTAGTGCCACAAATTTCGGAAATGTACTGCATTACGCAGTACCCTCATACACCGTACTACCTCAGGGTTTGAAGGAGTACTAGTACGGACCATACATATCTCCATACCGCTCACTCTCTTATTCGTGAAATCCATAAAATTGCGTGTACTTCTATATTAGGCTTGGGAAGAGGCTTATATCATATATTTATGGAGCTCCAGTTTGAAAACCAACAAGAGGTCTCATCCTTATAGTTTTATTAAACATGTGTAAAAAAACACGGCTAAATGGCCCGACATCGGAGGGATCATATAAAACTCCACCGATGTCGTCCTACGTATAAAATTCCGATCGAACTCTACACACAAGGATTCAAGCAGAGAAGGAGAGAGTCCTACGGACCTGTGGTCCATGCTCCAAGCTTATTTTCACATCTACGGCCAGCTCAAACTCCAAAGCCTACATCGGAACCGACTGCTAAGTATGCTAAGTAAAAATTAATGTCTCTATATGATGCGTGCTCGTGGTATGTACTCATATCATCAATACATCCTAATAAAGGAAACAATGCTAACAAACTTATAAGTAAACACTTGGCACACAAATCGAGACATGGTAATACTAAATAATAAATAATAAATATACAAGAAACTGCACTCATGGATAATTAGATAAATAATAAACAAATATCATGAACATAAATAATACACTAATCATAAAAATAATAATATAGTTATACAATATACATACACAGGCAAACACGAGTAATTATCATGTATACTTGTGTTAGTAAGCAAATAAATAATCAAATAATTAATAACTAATTAAATAATAATTCAATAAATAAGTAAATAAATAGTTAATATTCATTAATCACAAATAATAATAATAATAATATCAGTCATACAACACAAAATTACATAATTAAATACAAATAAATAATAACATACACAACCATTAAATAAATAAATAAATAAAATTTAGTAACCATAATAATTCTGATATTTATAGTAAATATAATGTTAATAATAACAAATAATCATGTAAACATTCATCATGTATGACAAACATATAAATAAAAATAAATAATTAATTAATTAAATAAAATAATAATTAAAGAAAATTCATCATAACATTTAATCATGCTAAGCATTGTGAATATGCATCTACACTAATATAATGGTTCTCAAATTACCAAAAACGGCCGAGAAACGGTCCAAAAGTGACCTCAATTGGACCAAACCGAGCTTAATCAGACCAAACCAAATGACCTGAACCATCGCCAGTGAATGGCCACGGCGGGGCTGCTAGTAGCGCCATTGGTCGCGATCGAAAGAGGGGAGGATGATGGCGGTGCTGGTGGTGACGATCAGCGGAGTCCGGCCGTCGGCTGGCTGGAAAACTGCCGTGAAAGGGGTGGATTGCCGTTGGGTGCGACGATGTTGCTGGTGACAATCGTGGCTGCGGCTAAGGTCGTGGGTGGTTTCAAAATATAGATCTAGATAAGGGGATGCTGTCAGGATGGTTGGATCGACCAATGGTGGCTCGCCGTCGCCAAAAAACAGCCCGAAAGGGTGGTGGCGGCAATGGAAAACAACATTGAAAACACCATCGCCGCCAGCTACTGCGGTGGCTCCGGTGGAGATAATGGGTACGAACTTATAGCCAACCCCGAGGCCGTCACCGTCGTACCAACTGATGCCCGGGGGCCAAGGTGGAGATTCGCCGGCGGTGAGTTGAAGTGGTGGCGACGTAAAGGTGGAAAATTTGAAAATTATGAAACTCTAAAAATTAATGGGTGAAGATAAAGATGAGTGGATGGCTCAGATCTTGCCATGTGGCACGATCTAGAAGTCTGACAACTCATGGCTCAGTAGGTCCCACCAATGGGTATATGCTCTATAGATATGGATGGAAAGTCCGAATCGAAACCGTCCAAACTCGAAACTGACTCGAATCTCGAAATTGACTCTATAGGCAGGAATTGAGGCAAGAAGAGTAAATTGGCCTCAAAACCCTAAACGAAATCAAGATGGGCCCACAGGGGCACAATCGAGTGATCTAAAATTCCTATGATACATGCAAATGAAATACCCAAAAAAATCCGAAATGAATAATAAACGCAGCAACGGCCTAGATCTAGGCCTAAAATTCTCGCTAGCATATACAAACAAATCTGTATACCTCAGTATACACTAATAACTCATGATATTATCATCTGCATATCAGGCATACTCAGTCAATCTAACATGGTCATACGGCCATCTAGACCGATACCATTAATTCGAAACTAGTTTGGCTCGATCTCGCTCGAACCAACTCGATACTAATCCGAATAGGGCAAAACTCAAATCGAATAAAACCCTAACCCGAAAAACTGGTTTTACAAATATAGGTGGGCCCCACTACATCACGAGTTGTTAGACATTCAGATCGTACCACATAGCAAGGTTAAAGCTGTCCATGTGAGCCCTAGCATCACCAAGTCTGGCTATCTGTCCGTTGTGCCGCTGGTGAGCCCCCAACCTTCCCTCGGCAATTGGACCAGCACCCCCATGACTTTCTATCCATACCCAGTACCGGCATTGGTATCGCCTTAGTAGCCGCTGAAGATGACGTTTCCACACCCAACTTCAGTTCCCGCCACTACCTTTTGAGGCCATTTTTCTGCTCCAGCAACCACCTTTAGCCGATTTGATCAGATACACATCTTCATCTTGTCGATATCTTCATTTTGA
>JAVDBV010082717.1:1257-22077 GCA_032619315.1 Piper longum | reverse complement strand
TAGGAGCTCGCCGCTTAGGCGCGATGACACGCTTGGAGCTTCTACCAGGTCCGTTAGGACTCGCTTCTGTTTTACGCTCTTTTTATTGTAGGTTTAATTATTATTTGCAGGACGAGTTAAGTGGCGTTTTACCGGATCCCACTTAACTCGGGTCATTTAGCCGAATCGTTTTCCGGATTAATAACCCTCGAGGATGAGATCCCTCAAGAATGATTTCGAAAACAAAATCCACAGCAAGTTGCCCTCGGGCCCATTTTATAAATCCCTTCCTAAGCCTATATATATATATTTTTATCGAGTTTTCAGTGAGATCGGAGACGGAGAAATCGACTGCACGTACCATGCAGAGGATGCCGGGACAGTAGTCAAAGCGGGCTCTAGATTAGTGTCAGCGGACTGTTCCATTCCCGAGGGATCCTGACAACTCCGCGTTTGAGTTCCTCACACTCGGAGAACGTGGAGGTTTACGTTTACTGTTTAGTACAGCGCATGTCATGACTTGTGGTTCAAAGGGTACTGATGGCGACTGCTTGAGAGTAATCGGCCTTCGTGCTCAAGGCCATGAGAAATATGGAGGTAAGGAGAGGGCTTAGGATTTGAGACCGGAAAATGAAGAAAATACCTAGAACGGCAACAACAGCAGCATTTCAGCTAGTTCGGGATGCTACCGGGTCTGCAGCCCAATGGCTCCTCAGTTGATGCCCTTCAGAGAGTTCACGAGGAGTATATGATGTTTTCTTTCATATGAGAGTTTGCTCTCATAGCCAGTTTGTTATTAGTTATATTTTGGACCAGTAACGCTCGTTACTGACGTTTTTGAACTATATGTTGGTGCCGAGTATGAGATGGATGTGCCAGCTAGATGGAGGAGCAATGAGGTCTTCTGCACACACACAAATGTTTGGTGAATGATTTTTTAATAGTTTGTTTATGATTATATTGTGTTAGTATTAATGTGAGGAAAATGAAAAGCATGATGATGTGATGAACTGCTAAGATATGATGAGAGATATGATGAATAGATGACACATGTGGGCTCAGACCCAAGCTTCAGTGAGAGTTACAGTAGTTCAGACTGTATTGAATAAAGTTGTTGATTTATAGTTGTATATACATTTGTATATGTTAATGTGACAGGGTGGCCCCTAATGGCATTTTTAGGGGAAACTCTATCCGTTATATTTTATATTTTAGAATTCTTATTAATTTTTATCGTAATGGTATTGGTGTGTGAATTGAACTGCAACTCATCCATGTAGTATCATGCTAGGGTTTAACGTATTTATGCATGTATGATAAGTTGTATCTTCATCTTAAGATGCCGTGATTGGATCCGTGCGAGTTGAGTTCGGGTTAGCCGACCTAACCGGGGCCTGTAACATGCCAGTTCAGTTCACGAGCGTGAACCGGATTTGGGGTGTTACATAGCCAATTAAATTACAACAAAAATAATTGTCTCTAATATAAGATGTACACCACTAGGCATGGAACAACATCTTGACTAGTTTGAGAAAAATACCTGCCTCATCCAAGTGATGGAAGGACCATGTGAAAAGATATATGATAAAAAACATAGGATTCTTATTTCTTTCAATAATCCTCCAACAAATTGGCAAAGATTAGATTTACTAAATATCCACATTGGGCTTTTATATATAACTTAGCATCTGCATCTTATGGGCTATTTTTTTCTTAACCCATCTACTCTTGGGTACTAAAAGTTGGACCCTAATGAAAAATAGGTGATTCGAATTATCAAAATATATTAAACATAAAAAATAAAATAAAATATTATAATTTATATTCTCATTCGATTAGAATTTATCTTTAATTATAAAAACTATTTTTAAGATGTAATATGATTATAGCTTATCTAATTATTTAATGAGAGTTTATTTATAAAATTCAAATCTAAATCTAATATAGGTTGCAATCTTGCCTAGGACCCTAATAACTTATATTTTTGTATTTCATAAATAAGGCGTAAATGAGACATGATTGAAGCTCAAAATTGATCATGTTTGAAAGAAATCTTGCATAGGGTTATATGTAGCAAAAATGTTGATTTTCAATGTATTATAATTATATTTATATTTTGAGTTGACTTTATGAAAGTTATCACCATGGTTTTAAATTTCCTTTTTGACTTCAATAAATTGCCCAAGATGATTCCTTATAACTTCTTCAGTCAAACTTTATGAAAAAATCTTTAATAAAAGATTTTATATCTGATTCCCGAGTAAGTAATTAAAGTTATTAGAACATTTATTTATTTTTTAGTTTACCTATATTAAAATTTCAAAATCTTTCCCGTGCTAAAAGTATTGTATATGTTAATTTTATATAATATTTTATTTATTTAATTAAAAAATAATATAAAAAACTCTGAATTGACTCCACTTTATTAAAGCAACACAAAACCGCAAAACCGAGCAGTATTTCACTTGAAGCAACGAATCTTTTGAGTTGACCAAAAATGTCAAACATATATTATATGATTTTTTTAGAGTACAATATTGTCTAAAGAATTTTGTCATCCTACGATATGTATAAAATTACTTAAGAAATTTTAACTAAACTATTTCGTCATAATTGGATGATTTAGCATTCCTTCGTTGCTTGTCGGCTTCTACTTTTCGCTTTGATTCCAGAATGTTTTGTCGATTACTTAAAATCAGGTTTTTGGGTTCCATTCTTAGAAATCTGTCAGATCTCTCTGAACGTTTAGAAAGAAACTACAATTGTAGGTTTTGCTAGAACAAATTGACTTTTGATACTTTCAATATTGATATATTTAAAAGTCTATTCTATAGGTTTTTCTAATCTCTTGTGAATGAACCGTATTTGAAGTGTTATAGTGGTCATCAAAATAATAATTGAGGCTGCCTTTCCATGACACATCATTCCTCTTCCAATCTTTGACTAAAATGATAATGAAAAGAGTAGGTGGTGAAAATTGATAACCAAAACAAACGAAATAAAATTATCAATTTGTTTCAAAATTATTTGGTTTCGTTTTTTTACGGGTTTGGAGAGCAGCACTAAGGTCTCTTATATTTTGTCTTAAATCGTACAAATTAGACGGATTAAAATGACCGAACTGTTTTTTTTTATAAAAAAATAACTATTCTGAGTTACACATAAGATAGGCTCTTGGTAATATTTTTTAAAAGTAAATACAACACATCTTTGATTAATATGGGATTATATTTCAAATTTGGACAGGTTTTTACTTTTTTAAGGTGTCAGCGGTGGCATTTCTTTAGACATCAAAATTTGGTAGCAAATTGAGCGAACCAAAATATTTTAGTTTGGTTCGATTTGATTACTTAAAAATTCTATTCAGTTTCATTTTAGAAGTCTGACCACCAAATCTTTACTCAATAATTTGGTTCATCAAATCAAACCAACCGACTGCACTCCCATAAAATAACATATTAAGTTTTGAGGAATGATTTGTAGCTGATTAAACTTTATATTAAAGACAACTTTCCCTGCAAAAGTTTAGATGGACTTTTGAAGCCCATATTTGAAAACCCATAAACCTAGATTTTAAATTATACGAAGTATGATAGTGGGCCATGTATGACATATCATCTAGAGTTTAATTTTATAAATAAATTCTCGTTAAATATTATTAAAATATTTTAAATTAATAATATTGTAAAAAATTAAATTAAATAAACTTAAATTAAAGTATTTACATATTCTTCAAATAATAATATTGTTACAAGGCATTTAATGGATGACTGATTTGCTTAAAATTGATTGGGTATTATAGTCATATTAGTAGTGAGGCAGATTCTCACTCTGGTTAAATTAGCCGAGCAAGGCTATGCTAAATACATGGCCAACCAGAAATTCGATTCTTTAGAAACATGGGTCTTTTATCTACTTATGCTCTATATGATGAGAAATTTGCTGAACCAAAAACCCTATAGGAAGAGAAATTTGTTGGAGATGAGGAAGCATTAAAGCTCTGGAAGATGGGAGATTTTGTTCTAAGGCATCCGTAGGACAGATAACTTACTTTTTAAAACACATATTTTACTTTTTCTTGGTCATCCATACGAAGAATTTGACTTCATTAATTTATATGCCATGAATTTTACAGCATCAAGCATGCTCCAATTCAACTGCTGAACTTTACCAAAGTGGAATGGAATCAGAAGATCCTGCTAATTTTTTCTACCGTACATTTCTTGCGTATGTTGAACTTTTGTGTATTAATATACGTCTATCAGCTATGACTAGAGTAAATTCATTAGTTTTCCAAGTCCAAGACGGTGTTTATCAACACATGCGAAATTTTGAGTCTGGTAAAAATATCGGGTAAATGTTTCCGTGCCTTTGAGATGAAGAAGATGACCATAAAGTGAATGTTCATCCATGGTCTTGACGACTGGCCGTGGACACACACAGACTTTTTTCTTTCTTTTCACACACAACCAAAAGCTACTTAGAATTTCGCCAAACTAAAAACTACCCAGCATTAGCTAGATAGTGGTGTTAATAGATCTAGAGATCCATCCTACAAAATAGTTCACTACAAACAGAAGCTAAAGAAACGTGTTCCCAACAAATACCGTCGTTGTGCATATTATAGACATACATAGGTTAAGACACTGATAAGAAATGGATATTTGGCAGTCCTGCATCTTTGGCAAAGAAGAGAGCTTTCTAAAAAGTGTTTAGTTCGAATTATCTGCTCCCTGGCAGTCTGAGAAATAACCGGAGTCAGAAAACAATAGATCACCGTTTGAGTTGTAAAGTAGAAAACTCCAGCCTGCCATGCATCCCAGTATTGCTTAAGAAACCTCTATGAAAACGGATAAAGTAATCGAAATGTTGAGGATCTGTACGCACGTAGTAGCCGCTGGTACTCTGTGGCCTATAATGATCATAATTCCCAAGTATCAGATGTCACCCAAGACATGGGCATCTAAGATTGGACATGCATGCATGTATCAGTACATAGTCTTGCTCTGAGTGGTCTAGTTTCTCCTCCCACTTGGATGACCAGTTCTGTTAATATTATCATATCCTTTTTCTTTCTTGACTGGGCCCTCCATCAATTTTGGGATTTTTTTTATATAAAAAGGAGTAAGAAATTAAGCACTTATTTATATAAGTACGTTCCAGCTATAATAAGCATTCCAATAAGTGTGATGGCTTGAAATAAACTGTGCACACTACCTATTCGTTTGATATTCTAATTCCCAGTCCTTTCATAAAATGATTCTTTTACAAGCTCTCTCGTATCTCATCATTACTATATAATCTATGTATATTACATATATTTCTTTTTTTTTTTATCTATATATATTGCATATACTATATACTGGTAAGATCCGGACAAACGCGCCGGCTTTTGATAATATATAAGTTGAGCATCTTAATTACTACTTATTTTCAATCCAATTTATTATTAATTATTACGTCAATGATGTTTTTTAGAAATTAAATTGATAATATTAATGATTTAGTTAATTATTTCTGTACTATATGTAATAACAAACTAAAAATAACTTCCAATAACTTCCTCAAAGTCACTATGATTAGTAATTTTATCAAAAGGAAACATCACTAGCCTAATTATTAAAATTAATTATAATAATGAACATTATATTTTAGAATTATAGAGTAGTAGCTATCTATATATATATATTTTTTAAGCATCTATTTGGTTGTCTTGAAATTATACGAAAAAAATATAAGATTTAAAGGTTGCAAATTTTTTTGTGTTTGACTTTTTTTACATTTAATTAATTTTTTTAATTTAAATTAAAATAAATCTATGTAAAAATTTTATAAAGTAATATATTTTAAAAACATTTTATGCGTGCATATGAGAAAAAACATTTTATTTTTATTTTATTTTATTACTATATAAACACAAGAGGGAAATTTTTAAAATTTTCATTCGATTTTGTCTCATTGTAATTTTATTTTACATAATTTTTTTTATTTATACAATTTTTATGCCAAAACCAAACAGGCACTAAGAATAAAAATAAAAAGGAAAATGCTGGGGGACACTGCTTAGGAAACTTCTCGTCTCTCGTCAAAGGAGCACATTCGCACGAGGCCACCCCCTTCTAGAGCAAGAACAGAAACCTGACCATACCAGTGATACGTGGTTCCATATTGACCGTAGATCAACCTATTCTCCCAGTGAGTCCCACCATCCCGGACGCCGCATTGGAAAGTCAGACTTGGAGAAGTAGACCGCAGCAGGTCCACCACTTCCACCCCACACCCCCCCCTCTTCCCTACTTTGCATCCCCCTCCCCCCACCTTCCCCCCAACAATGGCCGCGCCGCCCACCGCCGTCTTCTTCGCCATCATTTGTTCGGCCGCGGCCATCGTCGGCGGTCAGAGAGACGCCCCGCCGCAGCCGCCGGTGGCGGACCCCTCCGCCCGGTTCAATCCCTCCATCGCCGTCATCGTCGTCATCCTCTTCAGCGCCTTCTTCCTCATGGCCTTCTTCGCCCTCTACATACGCCGCTGCGCCGACGACGACCTTTTAACCGTCCGCGCCGGCGGGGCCCGCTCCCGCCGCGCCGCCGCAGCCGCCCCTCGGGGCCTCGACCCGGCCGTCGTCGCGGCGTTCCCGACGCTCGAGTACTCGGTGGTAAAGGACCTCAAGCTTGGCAAGTCAGCGCTCGAGTGCGCCGTGTGCCTCTGCGAGTTCGATGACGACGAGGCGCTGCGGCTGCTGCCGGCGTGCAGCCACGTCTTCCACCCGGACTGTATCGGCGAGTGGCTCCGGTCGCACACCACCTGCCCTGTCTGCCGCGCCAACCTCGCCGCCCCAGGCCAGACCCCTACCCCGCCCGACCACATCACTGGCGCCAATTCCGGTTCCGATTCCCACTCGGTCGCGATCGACGTCGACGCGGACCCGATCCCGGCGGCGGCGGAGTTGCCGACGCGGCCGCCAGTGGCGCAGCGGGCGAAGTCGCTGCGGCGGGCAAGGTTTTCGCGGTCCCACTCGACGGGGCACTCGGTGGTGCAGCCGGGGGTGGACTGCGAGCGGTACACGCTGCGGCTGCCGGAGGAGGTGAGGAAGGAGGTGTTGAGGGGGACGTTGAACCGGACCGGGAGCTCGGTCGGCGGTCGGGGCCGCAGCTTTGGGCGGTGGGAGCGGTTCGCGAGGTCGGACCGGTGGGTGCCCTTCTTCTCTCAATCGTTCTCGGGCCGGCCTTCGTCGCGGTCGATTCGGCGGGGTAGGGAGGAGCCTGGCGGAGACGGCGGTAGCGTTGGCCGTAGCGGGAGGATGCTGCTGACGTCGGTTAAGACGCCGTTTGAGTGTTTGACGGGAGCGAGAGATGGAGGCGACCCGGGCGAGTCGAGCTCGCGGTCGGCGGTTCCGGTTTTCACCGTTACGAGTTCTGGGTGAACCGGTTTATTTGCTTATAGCCTAATAATTTAAATCAAGATTTAATTTTTGATAAGATGCTTTTTTTTTTTTTGTGACATGTTCATTGTGATTGGGAAGATGTAAATATTGGCTCTGTTCAAAATTACATTGTGCTAGAGTGGGGAAATAAGTTTTATCAGCAGACATACGGGAAACGCGATGAGTTTTTTTTTCTTTTTAGGGTAAGCTTTATATATATATATATATATTTATATTATGTGTGTGTGAGTGTTAATTAGCCCTCTTAATTGGCTCACGATAAACGTAATGTTCCGACTTCGCATAGGAAGATGACCTCACTAAGACTACACCAAGTAATGAGATGCTATATACAAATATATGGATCTGGTTTCAACTTGATGTACGGTAATATATTATTTTATTTTGCAATATTTAGAAGATATTTGTTAAAATTATATTAAAAGAAGGGTAAATTTGTATTTAATTTATTTTTAAGAATAAAAAGTATATAATAATATCATAAAATAGTTTAAGAAATACGTGATTAATTGTAATTAAACTAAAATTTTTATAAATAAGAAATAAAGTGACGATATTGTAAAATATTTAAAGAACATGTGATAACATTATTAAAATTCATTTTTTTATTTTTTTTAGGAATTAAAAATAAAAAATAAATAATAAATAATAATATCATAAAATAGTTAAAAAATACATGACAAATCCTAATTAAACTAGAACTTTTATAAATAAGAAATAAAAAGGTAATATTATAAAATATTTAAAGGGCGTAGGGTAATACCACGTTAAAAATCTTCCATTTTATATATTAATATACATTAGCATAAATTTTTAGTGATTATATAAAAAATTATTAAAATTATCAAATTTCATTTAAGAATCATAATCAACCCAAATAGTTGCTCAAACCTCCATTTCCGATTATGTGGTTTTGTTTTACAAATATAGGGTACGAAAATGGATTTGTTGCGTTGTTGGTCTTATTCTCACGTAAGGAACAAGATTATGTGCTAACTATTATATTAGCAAAGTGGTAATTCTTTTAAAATTATTAGTTATTTTGAAATATATCTAATGCCTGGCAATTCATTTTAAAATATATATGATATATTCAGTGCCAATAACACGTCGCTTTGGTAGAAAAAATAATAGTCGGTTTGAGTAGTGAGAAATAAAAATAGTCACCAACAGAACTAAATAAAAGAAGATAGATGCACGAAATATAAAGAAGATAAAAAAAATTAATTTTCAAATCACTCTCTCTTACGTATCTGTTTGAAAGAATAGAAATTCTACACAACATCATTCACATTTTATGAAAAACTAGTTACCAAGAAATTCATGAAAAATAATTTTAAATATCTCACATTTTGACACATATCTCACTATTTTTTTTCGTCCACAGACCCTTACAATATATGGAATCATGGAATCCTGTTACTGCTGACTTTCTTCATTACAACGATTATTATAATCATCGATGACAAAGGGTTTTGATGGAGATTTGCAGATAGAAAGAGGCATCTATTAGGATTCTTGACGGGGTAATTGGTTTTTTTTGGACTAATACTTATGAAAAATAAAACAAAAACCAATCTGTAGTAGTTGTCGAGATAAATTCAAGTAAAAAGACAAGATTTTTTTTTCTGGGCAAGAAGGAAAGAGTTAAGCACACGAGTCCAAACACATCTCTTTCTAGATTTTTGTCTGAATTGTTATTCATCTCTATCTGACGTACATATCCGAACTTCCTTTCTACCTTGATCTAGCAATGGCGTCCACAGCTCCCACCTTCCCTCAAACCAGTAGCATCAAACACTTCACCCGGTCCCAGACCCTCCCCTCCATTCCCAACCACTACAAGCTTCCAACCCAGCTAGACCCTAACATCATATCCTCTGCAACTATCCCCACTGTTGACATCTCCGTCCTCACCTCCGGCTCCACTGTGCAGCGATCCCAGGCCGTCCGCGAGCTCGGCGAGGCATGCCAGAACTGGGGCTTCTTTCAGGTGAGTCTATGCCAATCTTTAATATTGTTATTTCTTTCTTCGTCTTATCACAAGGACATAAATCCTATATTAAGATTTATAATTTTCATATAATTACAAATAATAAAATTTTAATATTACGATGCCCTTTTTAATACTAGCCCTTCTTTGTTCTGGCTATAAATCCGGCTATAGGCAATCGTTGACCGTTGTTATCAACCTCTTTACATAAAACTACACTTTTATTTTCGTTTTTTGTTTATTTATTTATTATTGGCTCTTACAAGCCTTTTTTTTATAATATGGTTAATTTTCGCCTATAATAATTTTATAACGTATTAATAATTGATTAACTTGAAATTATTATTATTGTTATAAGAAAAGCATCAGAGTATAATTTACTCAAATTAAGAATTTTTAAAATATTAATAAAATTTAATATATTTATAATTATATTAATCGAATTTGTTATTTAATAATACTCATTTAATTTAGATTCTTACAAATATTTATTTATTTATATATTGTTATTTATTTTTAAGAAAAAAACTCAAAGTATAATTTTATCCATATTAAAAATATTAAAAAAAATAAATTTCATTTAATTAATAATTTTTTTACTTATTCAATCTAAAATTACTTTCAATATTTGTACATGACTATATTTTTTATTAAATTAAATATTATTTTTATTTAAAAATAAGATAATAATATTTTTCAAATTAAATTTGTTTATTTTTTAATATATATTATTAATATATTTTAAAATGAGCCCTGCAGATGCATCGCTCACGGTCATTGGCTAGTTGTCAGTTAAAATAGGAAATTTACAAATAAGACTTTAAAATTATACCAATTGTTCCTGGTTATAATAGAAATCCTAATTCGTAGAAGGCATTGTGATTATTGATTAATACATGCACAGAGGTGTGTGGCGCATGTAGGTTGTGAATCATGGGGTGCCGGAGAAACTGAGGAAGGAGGTGATGAAGGTGTGCGAGGAGTTTTTCGAATTGCCGGAGGAGGAGAAGAATAAGATGGGAGGGGGGAAGCATGTGTTAGATCGGATAAGGTATGGAACGAGCTTCAACACGGCCATAGATAAGACGTACTATTGGCGGGATTTCCTCAAGGTGTTTGTTTTCCCGGACTTCCATTCTCCCACTCAACCGACTAACTTCAGGTTCAAGTACAGCCCCATCTTGGATATTATTATTGTTTCATGGTAGAGCGGTTTTTCCAGGTCAGTGTTTCTAACAAAGTTACACTTGTTTGCAAGAAGAAAGAATGGGTAATTTGCGCCATTTATTAATGAAATTGGTTTTCAAAGCTTATAATGTGAACTGAAATGTAGGTATCTTAATCTGAAGAAAACCAGTGACGAAGTCAATTGATAGGAATATATTCCTCAATTTGATAAGCTGCTTTTAGTCGCGAGTAATATGAGAGAGTCCAACTTAAAAGAGAGGGAGAGAAGCCCTTAGCATGAAACATATGCCAAGTTAATTTAAAACTAGTTTATGAGTACATAGCATGGCCTATTGTCATGCATTTTAAACTCTATCACTCACCCAATTTTTTTTAAAAAAATTGAGTAGCTAATGTTAAACACTCAGTTTCCACATAATTATGCCTTATGCAGCGAGGTTGCACATGATTACAGCAAGGCCATAAGAAATCTGATGAAGAAACTCCTAAGGGGAATATGTGAAAGCTTGGGTCTTGAACCAACAGCGGTAGAGGAGGCCTTGCAGCTAAACCATGGTCTGCAAATTCTGGTTGCCAATTTGTATCCAACCTGCCCACAACCTGATCTTGCCCTGGGATTGCCTGCCCACTCTGATCACGGCCTCTTCACCGTTCTAATGCAAAACGATGTTGGCGGCCTCCAATTGATGCACAATGGGAAATGGGTTCAAGTCGACCCGGTTCCCAACTCCTTCCTAGTAAACATTGGAGACCACATGGAGGTATTTAGCTTCACAAACCCGATCATGATATTCAATGATATTTAGTATTGATAGTTTTAACTTGGCGTAATGGACATGCAGATATTGAGCAATGGTAGGTACCAAAGTGTGTTACACAGAGCTACGGTGAACAGCCAAAGCACAAGAATTTCTGTAGTTATGACGCATGGACCAGCCTCGGAGGTGGCCGTGGGTCCAATGCCAGAGTTGGTTGATGATACCCATCCTCCAGCATACCGCAAGTTGAAGTACAAGGACTACTTACAGTACCAGCAGAGTACAAACCTTAATGCGAAATCGTGCTTGGACATGGTGAGACTCTAAATGGTGAAGTTTGGAATTTCCATGGAACCAGTCAGCTGGTGTTGGGTAGCCCTTTTGATGTCTAAGGAAGACGATTGTTTATGTACTCGTGTTCCAATGAGAGTGGTGAATGGTATTGTAATACTATATTTAAGTAACATATTTCTACGGTTGCTTTGGAAAAAAAAAACATATTTCTATGGTTCATTTCTCCATGTGTAAACTAGAGCTGTGCATACTAATTAATAAGCATATATTGCACTTAAAATGAAGAGTGATGCTAGCTGTAGAGTTAATAAAAAACTTTTCTGCACTTCTCAGTAAGCCTTGTAACACTAAATATATAAAAATTATGGAAATTGTTTTGGTGGAGAAAATTCTCGTGGGGAAAAATCATGTTGAGGGGGATTATGTATAGTTTCTCCTTATTCAGATGCAAAGCTCAAACTATATAAAGACAAAATTAGCCGCCAGTGTCATTTGCATTAAAAAATGTGAACAAAATTAAGACTGCCATTGTAATGGAAGAGGGGGGGAGTGATATTTGCCAAATATCTTGAAAATCAATTAAACCAGTCGCATTCCTCAAAATGATCGCCGGTCCAAGCGGGAAAAAATAGCCTTAAATTGATCTTAATTAGCAAAAGTCCTAGTGGGGAGGTAATGCAACGCTTAAAGCATTTTCAAACTAAATCAGGTGGTATTCTTCACTTTTTATGATTATAATTAGGCCATTTGTGTAAGATCTCCGACATGAAAACTTTTTAGCTAAGCCCAAATTTTTGTTCCCGTTTATGCTCCATTTTGATGGTCCATGTGGATTATTGATGTCAAGTGGGCCTGTCTCCTGTGGGCCGGCCCAGCCCAGCCCAAGCACACCTAGGATCGGGCTGGGCTTAAGATAGTGACCCACCGGGCCAATCCAATGTATATTTGAAGTGAACTGGGCCTTCTCTTTAGTTGGTAAGAGCTAGCCCAATAAACATCTCGGGCCAATTTTTATTATGGTTTAATACAGAGCCCAACACTATATAGAGTGGAGCTCTCTAATAGAGAGTCCAACTTATGAAATTGGTCCGATGGGCCAGTCCCAGCCCCAACTAAGGAGGGACTTAGGGCTTGGCTGGGCTCCCATAGAGCTATTGGGGTCCTGCCCACTTGACATCGCTAGTGTGGGACCAACTAACCTTCCCCACAAATAGGAGAAATTAACTCCATTTATTGAGAAAATCCATTTTTGAATAGGGTCTTATTCATTCATTGAGCAGTCATTATTGCAGTAAGTGTGTCAATCCTATCTTTTGAATAATGTGTCAACCTTTTACGGTACCAAGTTTCAAGAATTCAAAATACAAACAAGATCTATTATACAAGGAATAAGATTTGCTATAACACTGCTACAACAAACTCCTTGTAGATCACACAATTTATGAAATTTGAAAGAGATAACTCTAATTAATATTTAAACCACATAACGAATCAAAGAGTTACTACAAAAAGTTTGTTTTAATAAGTACTACAACAATTTTTTTCTCACTATATAAAGACAAATCCACTTACATAATATGATTTTCAACGTTGGAATGAAAAAGATGATTAAGTTGAGTGAGCTACGCTTTAGAAGTGGAGTCACATGTGAGATTTTAAATATTGTTCAACAAAATTGTAAACATTCATTCAAGTCTATAAAAATAAAACTAGTTACTATTGTTGCTTTTTTCACCTATTTTTTAGTGAGGACTAGTAGCTGCTCGATTTTGGGGAAGCCATTCTTGAATCTTCCCCAAGCGTCACTCTGGTTTGAATGACATGCTTTTGTTGAGGAGTTGATCATAAGGTGATATACAGATGCCATTACTCAGGGAAGCGAGGAAGGAGACGAGGAGTAATGGTTATACAGGTGACTTCTAACAAATTGGTATTAGATTTGGCAGATGAGGTGGGAACTTGGGTGGCAACTGTTACGGTGCTGATTCAAGGTAGAATTTTTTGTTCTGCGGCGTATTCCCACTCCTGGGAACACCAGTCTTCCACAAGTAGCGTAGCACGTAGTAAAACCTGCGAGTCTTGAAGCAATTCCACTACGAATTCCGCAACTCACCAACACGAACCGGCACAACACCCCGCACTCAACCACTCCAAATAGCGGGATCTGCTGCCGGTACCAAACACCACATCAATCACCAACACCGGTGCATGCACCAGCAAACGTCCACCAAGCAATGTTGTTTTCTGCCCCAAATACCGGTACCCAGTTCGAGTACTTCAAGTCCTGGAATATACCAAGCCTGCACTAGCACCAAATATCGACGCAAGACAACAGTATTACGGGAACTGTTTCCCAACCTTCATTCATACTAGAATCAAAGGAAATTACAAGCAATCCCTCCTCAGATTACTTGCCGACTGTGAACATGCAAACCCCATGCCAGATCTCTCTACCTCGCTCGAGAGATCGTGAGAACAATCTCAACAAAGTCGTTACCCTCAACCCTCAAGTCGTCCCCTTGGGATCAACCAGTCACATGCAATTCCTTGCCACTAGAAATGCAAAAGGTTTCGTAACTAGTGTATACCTCAATCCCAGTCAACCAAGACTACCCAACAATCACAATATGGAATTCCACTCCCTACGTCGGAACTGTCTACAGAAACTCCAATCGTCTCCCGCTCTATATCTTGGCAGGTTCCTCTCCACTAAAGCTTAACCACTACTCTTTCTAGCCGATTCTCTCCTACTAGATGTTCTTCCCCCTTCTTCTATACCAAAGTCCGTCCTTATTTAGAATCCCATTCACGTGTTACCCAAACTCCAAGATAAACACAAGATCCATACTGTGACATCACCACCTAGGCCTGATCCCGTACTGTTTTCTTCCCACTGAGATTTATCTTCTCCATGAGTTTGTTGGCAATGGTCCAGCGGTACTTCATGTCACGATCTTCTCCAAAGATGTGTTTATCCAAAGTTGTAACAACCTTCAAACATATCCATTGGCAGTACCACTGGATCACATGTCTCACCCCATGGCTTGACCCTAACCAGAGCTTGACCACTAACGTCAACCCCCTCGAAACTTCTGCAATTTCAAACCCAAGCGCCCTGCACCGCTCCAAGTACCGCTACACTGCTCACCCATGCCGACACTTAGTACCGCTATTTGTACCAGTACTGCTGTTCCGCTTGACATGCCATTCGGTACTGCTGATCGGTACGCTGCTCGGTCCGTTGCTCGGTAGGCTGATCGGTCAATTGCTCGGTACACTCGGTTGCTCCTCAACCTTGCTCCGCCGACGCATATACCTACACACTTTTGATGCCCAATCCTAATGCTCGATCACCAGCACCCGACTAGTTCTATTCCATGAACCAGAACCATTCTGAGGTTTCTTGGTCTCAAACACAGCCACATGCCCAGTACACCAAATACCACTACATGTGCCGCTATTCACTGCCATCACCCGATAGTTCTGTGCACCATGATTTATCAAGCTTGCCTGCAACCAAAACACTGTTAGGATATTGGTAAGTTGTTTCACCACCTTGGATAGCACCGACTACCTATGATTGGATTTGGGATGACTAGGAACAACCCCCAAAACCTAGCTCCCGATGCATCCACGACTCAAGGCTGTAACAACAACCATGGAATTAGAGCTAGTGGAATTAATAAAAAATCATAGCCAATTTCAAACATCTTGAACATTGGAGCATGACAAATTGTTGAGAGATCTTTCATTAATGCAGCTCAAGGAATAATCAGGACAAATGCAACCAATTTAGAATTCGATTCAATAATTTGTCGGCATCATTCATGCACAAGTGCAATTCCAATCAATAGCAACTAATACCAGAATGTTGAGATAAACACCATTAGCGAATCTGCAAATGGTCCTCCAAATCAAATGGTAATGAATTTCTTGGACCTTTACACTTTATATACATCACCAGATTTATAACACCCTGATTCAGTCTGCTAAGCAAACCAAATCAAATTGATAAATTTTGAAATAGTAACACAACTCATTAAAATAGAGAACCGACATAACGACCTAATCACTCAAGGCATCAAAAGATAAAACCCAAGGGTATCTAATGCGGAAGCAATTATGCATGCAAGACACTTGAGGTTTGACTCATGCAATTAGGTCATCTTGGATGAGTCATCTTGGAACAGTCAAAGTGTCATATCATATCACGATGGACAAGCCATCATGGGTCACAACACAAATCTCAAGGCCACACAGCTACATCATCACAACATGATCCATCGCCTCCAAACATCAACACAATTGAGACAAATACTTATCTAGCAGATAACAAAGCCCCTAAGGGACACACAACACAAATAGCCAATAGCCCACAACCAAAAACACCGACCCAACATCCACCAGATCCTTGTGATCTGCACAACTCATTGGCCAACGACAAACCTACTCATGTACAAAATATAAAAAACGCATCAACAATTGATGTCTCTAAGTCCCGAAAAACTAATATGAAAAATCTTAATGTTTGCATATGGATAAAATAGTTATTCACGAGAAACTAAAAAGAAACAACTCCTCCCCAATAGACAGGTCAGAAGCAAAGGGCCAATAGCGTTTAATTATAATTACTGATAATCCATACACATGGATTGGATAATAACTCTCGGTAATATATAGGTAATATGACAAATGGGGCCTAACTGATAATCACTGCCTTACTGTGTGGTTCGGATATATTCAACGAAGCAACATGTTAAATATTGAAATACACGCTGCATTCATGTAGTTATCTGATATCAAATAAATAAGATTGCCAAGGAGCACCACGTTAGGTATCAACCTTGCGCTTTAGTGACGTCAGGCATCCCATTCATCTCGCATGCAAGTCAAAATCTAAAAACCTAATATGAATAACAAGTCTAGACACAGACATGCCATATAGCGCAAAAGTGTGACTTTGAACTAGATCTTATAATCATTCAAAAACTCATCAAGGGATTTCATCCTTGGGGTTTTATTAATCTGGAAGATTGGTTAAATGAACCGTAGATAGTGAGATCCGATAAAGCACAACTAACTACGTTCTATGATATAAATCAAATCATGTGAACCAAATAAAAGATCAAGCAGAAGAGAGTCCTAATGGACCAGAAAAGAGCTTCTCATCCTACTGTAGCAAGCCTACTCCAAGTGGCGAGGTTGTTGACAGTGTGGTGGCACGGAAAACAGAGGGTGTATGTAGGGGGGGCGATCTGTTGGTCATGGAGAAAAAACCAGAGTCGGGAAGAAGTGAAAGATGGCAATTACATAATAAAAAGTTGGCTCTCTCCTGACTCGAGTCAATATTACGAAATACATCCCAACAAATAATTAAAAAATACAATAAAATAAAATAACCGAGTTCTAACTCGAATGACATGCTCTAAACCTATTAACCCACCCAAAACTAATAAATAATGCGTCTTAACAGGTTAACAATTTAAAATTAATTCTATGATCCACTATATAAAAAAATAAACTGGCATACTCTCATATATTTTGATAACTCATTTTTTTTTAGTTGTATTCATAATGTTATCATCATATATTTGGGTACACATGATCCTCGTGGCTTATATATGTGACCGGTCGTGGCTCAAAGCACATGTTCTAAAATTCACTCGACTTAAAATAATGGTTGAACTTGCCAGTTCTAACTATAAACCCTGACTCGGGTCATAGGTTTTACAACCTTCCCTCATAAAAATTTCCACCTCAAAATTTTAACTCAAGGAGGTTCTATTGAAATTGGAATCTGAAGTGGATACAGGTCAATTGTATCCTCTACTACTTCAACAGTCATGTACATCCTCACGGATTATAATTGTGCCGACATGGTGAGTTCTACTAGTGACGTTGTCAATATCAAATCATCCCAATTCTAAACTGTTTGTACCTCTTCTGACATTACCATCATCATTATCTTTGGTTTTGATCCCTCTTACTAACTCGGTGGAAAAATCTTGGTCATCCCTAAGGGCCTACTGGGTTGGTCAAGAAGATACTGTAGAGTATTACAAGGTGCTAATCTGATCTATATCTGGGAAACTACGTCGAGGGCAAGGCCTACCTGTTACATCTACCAATGTCTCTCTAATCCTCATCAATGTGAAAAGTCAACTACATGTACTTTTAGGAAACTCTATTCAAGATCCTACAGTCATCCTAAGGTGTTCTATGAGTCTCCTGCTAGCTACAGGTGTATAAGCTAATGAGCTGCATAGCTCATTGTCACCAGTCTAGATTCAACTTGTAGATGTCCCTATATAAAGAACTAGATCGCTCACTAAGTCCTAGTTGACTTGGTCCCAAGTCAAGTATCTCACTCTAATCTAGAAGAGAACAAGGATAGCTGCTACTACTCTACTGTATACTATGACTCTAGTGGCTATCTATACAACCACTAACTGCTACTGAAGAGAGCTCTCTCTAATAGAATGGAGGCGAGAACACCTATACGTGCACAGCGTGTCTCAAGGAGTATGAAAACATACACTACATGGAACTACCAAATGTACATCTAGTTTGTGGCATGTGCTCTAATCAATGTTTGCTCATCTCAATCATCTGGATAACTCATAGTAGAACTGATATCTCTAGAGGGGTGAGTGAAAATTCTCGAGTGAAAACTGTACTCAGTCGACATCTCTAGGTTACAGGAAAGGAGACTGAATCTCGTGAAAATCTAGCCACACTGCTAAAGAACTCTGAATAGATGATATCTCATCCTCACATGTGGGATCTTACATGAGGTAAACTGGGGAAATCCACTAGACTAAGAAAAACCTACTACATAGGTATGTAACTATGATCTATGGTAAAGTCAAGGTGTCATGTAAGTGACAAGGGAGATGAAATCCCTGTGTAGAGTATTAGGTACTCAAAATATCGGTAGCTCTATGGACTTATCTCTATGATCACCACGGTTTACTATGCCACAGATGATCAGTCTATCGAATAGTTAATCAATGACGAATCTCATAAATGGATCCTAAGTGGCTCTAGTTCAATCAGCTAACAGTAGGAATGTGTTTCACGATACCATACTAGTCACACACATCTAAATGGGCGGGGTTTAAACAACCCAAACCACCACTGTCCCTCTCAAGTCTACGGGAGCTCATAGTCAGGTTCGACACATGTCTTGTCCACTATTCAGTGGTATGTGATCTACTATCCCATACGTATTTGTAGCACTAATTTTGACCACTACCATTGTGATAAACTCTCAAGCAAGCTATCAATCAAGAAGAGGATACACTAGTATTACTCTATCTCGTCAGCATGGTCTGTTCAGTCAGAAGTCCTTGTCTATATCGCTCTCAAGCTATGGTGAAATTTTCATCGTAAGATTGATATGCAAACACGTATATGCACTAGAAGCCCTAATCAGTACCATGAAGGTACCTCTATACTCAGGGCAAGGCTCAATCCTATACCTCAAGGTAAGGACATAATCGTGCTAGCGAAGCACAACGAAATCACTCTCTCTCTCTCTCTCTCTCTCTCTGAAAGACACTTCCTCACTAGCCTTCTATATATGCCCAACACTCTACTACAAGTATAACTTCTCTCACTGGCTGGCCAATCGCTAAACTGTGTGTGTGACCATCTACTAACCATCTGCTCTATTATGCTAGTTGTGGCCCATGAATGTACTATCATGTTTTCTGAACAATCTGATCACTGTGGTCGTCCCATCTAGAGGTCATATTGTCATGTCCTTTGACTTTGTCCATGCGTATCCCTATGAGACTGTCACTAACAATGTCAGATGATATACATCTGAGCCAAGGATGTCAGATCAAGATAATGGTTGCAAGGGAGTTGGAGAAGTCAGATCCTATGCCATCTCATCAGAATAACTTCAGTTTTACTAACTCTCCTTTATTCTGTTAATGCAACTGTAGCTATATCTTGTTCCTCAAATTTCGACCCTACTTAGCTCCAAAAATTGTGACATGCGGTCACCAGGCAAGGCTCAAAATCCTCCAACTACTTGGCCATGGCTTAAGCTCTAACTGCTCTACTCGGTCGTTGGTTGAGCAATACACAGACGGTGCTAGTACATATTTAGTTAGTGATAGTGCATCTCAGATGGCGGTTGTGCACCTCAAACGGTGGTTGTGCAACTTGGTTAGTGGTAATGCACCTCAGTTGGTGGTTGTGCAACTTGGTCGGCAGTTGTGTAATTTAGTCAGTGGTAGTGCACCTCGGTAAGTGGTTGTGCAACTCATTCGACAGTTATGCAACTCGGTCAGTAGCGGTACTATCTGTGTGCTGAGGATATGATCTTGATCACATACATCATATATCCACTATTGTGTCCAACATGTTTTCCTCCATGTGTCTGCCTCCCTAGAAGTGGCTGCTAACAACTCAGCTCAAGTTGTCCAACCATGCTTGTCTAATCCAGTGGGGTTTGGATCATAGTGGTGATAGATATGATCGTAAACCTATGCTTAACCCACACGAATCTCCTAAAATATAGAGTGGTTGTTTCTATCAGTGCTAACTGGCCCTCAAACGACAACCACTAATTTGGTGCCCTATCTCTGATGGAATCCTATCAAATATTTCATCTCATAGGGATTGATGGTCTTGATCTTTTCCTCGTCATATCAAGGCATTTGTCTGGCAAAGAGAAGCCAAAAATGTTGCTGAGATGGACATGAAGAGGGGGAGGCGGTGAAGTGCCCATCGAACTTTTGATCCACCTCGCTACTCATATTTATTCATTACTATCTTTTGGAAGTGGTCCATCTTAAGTCATCTGCTCGAACTCTCATCTATGCTCCAAGTACTTCAGTAGCTCTATTGACATAGTCACAACCGTCATCATTAAGGATTTCTTCAAGGCACTCAGTGTTCCATCTCATATGCCAACTAACTTGCCAGTATCTCCATACTTCAAGCTCCTTATTGTTGCCCACATTTTCTTTAACTCCTTCCCACCGTGTCCCACGAAAGCAAGACTAATGTGGTGACATGGAAAAGGTAGACACGTCATCAACATCTAATTCAACCTTAGCTGACCAAACTTGTGGACACCCTAACTGTAACACCCCGTTTCGGTTCACCCTCGAACCGACCCGGAAGTGTCATCGGCGACCGAACCTTTC
>JAVDBV010082715.1:0-32622 GCA_032619315.1 Piper longum | reverse complement strand
TATATATATATATCTTATGAATTACAACCAAATTGGTACGCGTACAACAACCAAGCATATACGTATACATGGTATCGTAGAACCCCACTGGTACAAGAAGAGTAGTAGGGGATTAAATGAAGTACGGTTGGCCAACTTGGTGGCATGACAGCAGGCTTTGGGGCAGGTTTTTATACAGAGGAAGAAAGTCAGGTATATGTAGTGGACGACGAATTATTGTTTTCCTTGGACAAATGTATTATTATAAATACACTGTCCCTCTCGCCCTCCCAATCCTCTCTCTCATTCTTTACAGGCTTCTACTCTAATTAAGCTCAAGTCTTCTTCCTCCCCCTCTTTTTGTTTTGCTTCCCCTTATTACAGAAAAATGGAGCCTATTTCCTTGCAACCCAATCCTTTTCCCCAATGCTAGAATTGTGCGGCTACAGATTTGCGTAATACCCACTTGTTTTACTCTAAGCTTCAACTTTAAGCTTTGGGGTTTTCTTTTTCTTCTTCATATTTCATTATCACCGTCTTTATATTAGCACATGATTTTCTTATTTTCTTCGTCATTACCGACAATCAAACTTGGGGGCTGTCTGAGACTGTTGTTGCACTTTCCATAATCGAATTTCGCTGCTTTTACATATGTTGCTCGAGTGCTGGCATTAGCTAGCTATATTCACTTGGAATTAAATTGGTAGTGGCTGCATCACCTTGTTGGAGAGATGGGTCGCCATTCCTGCTGTTACAAAGAGAAGATAAGGAAAGGGCTGTGGTCGCCGGAGGAGGACCAGAAGCTGTACAATCATATTAGTAAGTTCGGAGTTGGGTGCTGGAGCTCGGTGCCGAAGCTAGCCGGTAACTTTATAACTATGCCTTTGCTCGATCAATTATTTGCTTGCTCAAAAAATTCTTATTTCAATGTCAATTGTTGTGAATTGACAGTTGCAATTTGGACGCAGGTTTGCAGAGATGTGGGAAGAGCTGTCGGCTGAGATGGATAAACTACTTGAGACCAGATCTTAAGCGAGGCGCATTTTCACAACAAGAGGAGGATGTGATTGTGGCCCTCCATCAAGTCCTCGGCAATAGGTAAGAGTGCTACAATTTTTTGTAACAAACAATTTTGGACGCCATTATGTATTTATGTGCTTCCCAACTCTGAATTGGAACCAGCAGAATCAAATACAAAGGTGATTTAGTCATGGTTCCACAATTTTGTGTGTCAGGTGGTCTCAGATTGCAGCCCAATTGCCGGGAAGAACAGACAACGAGATTAAGAATTTCTGGAATTCAAGCTTGAAGAAGAAACTGAAGCAGACGGGGATTGACCCGACCACCCACAAACCATTGGGCCAAATGGAAGAGAAAGAGGAGACAAGTCTGGAAATGGAAGGGTCACAATCTTCGGACAAGGAGCTGCAGTACCCTCCACCGTCAAAAATCGGAAGTAGTAGCAGCAGCAGCACCCTCCCAATCCACAGCAGGACGCTCACCAATCCCAAGAGACCCATGTTCGATTCCTCCTCCTTGTTCCAGTCCCAGCCCATGGCATCAGACTCGACCGCGGCACAATCCAACCACATGATTCAACACAATTCAAGGGCAATTGAGCCGACCCAATTCGAGTCCAGCGCGCTCTTCAAATATGCGTCGATGCCCAACTTCCCATTCACCGATTTCAATGGTCTGGTGGAGGTGCCGGACCAGTTGGAGCTAAAGGCCAGCACGGGTTCGTTCATGATGAACGAAGGAGGGGAAGGGTCAATCAATAGCAGCAGCAATGGGAGCAGCTACACGGAGTTTCAGATGAATGAGTTGATTGGGAACTCGGTGTTCTCGTGGGATTCGCTCCCTTGCAAATTGGAGCCGGTGGTGCAGTCACAAGGGGATCATATGGCCGGGGTTCATGGGGAGGGCAAGCCCGGGTCATGGCAGAGGGTGCACAACCACATGCCCAGCGGCTCCTTCGGCTTCAACTCCTTATCCAAGGATCTGAGGCCACCCAGTTATGATATGTTTGAGCAGATGTAGGATGAGGATTTGATTTGGATACTTGTTTGTTTTCATTTCCAAATCTTCTTTCTTTCTCTATAGAACTTTCTTGTTTTACAGAAGTGGAATAAGGTTGGTTGTTCAGGAAAGTCTGGTGCAAGAGTGGATTTTTTTTTCTTTTTTGAAAACTTTTGTAAATTGATGGAAAAGATGGAAGGGGGCACTTTGATGTTCATAAGTATGGCCATAAGGAATGGTTGAGATTATTAAAGAGTGATTATTATTGGGGTTTGAGCATTTAGGGGCCTCACTTAAAGAAAGATGACAGCTTTGGAAAGGCCCCTCTTGTACGTGTGACGTTGCTGTTAGCCTTTATTTTGCCTTGCTCATGGCTTTCCCCGTCCTGTCAATGCTGAACCGTACTAACTTGGGCCCTTTGTATGATCAATCTCCTCCGCCGAAGTCAAGTGGATAAAACAGCTCTTTTAATGGTACATTGCATAAAACCCGTCTTGTTTATTAACATTTAACACTTTATCCAATAGATCACAACCACATGCCTCAAAAACTGAAATGGGATTGTTGGATTAGTTGATGTTTGTGCAGTTCTTCCTGATCTCTCCCTTGATGCCAGTGAGAGGGGAGATGTTGCCCATCTTGACCATGGACTGGGAGAACTGCTGGAGGAAGTGCTCGTTGTTGTTAGCATAGAGCTTGACCAGCTCCGTGGTCTGGGAGCTCTTGGTGAAGAGGACTTGGTTTGAGATGAGTGTTGGGATTAACCAAATATAAATTTTCTATTTCAACACATAAGAAGAAAAGTATTAATTAAATTATACATAATACAAACCTAACTGGACAAAAATAATTTTATGTGAAAATTTCAAATTTAGGAAAAAAATCACGGACAAATGGTCGGATCAAATTCACTATATCACACCCTGATATAAAAAAATATCTACAAGAAAATAAACTTATTAATACCAATTTACTGTAATTTTTATAGAATTAGTATTAACCACAACAAAATAAAATAGAGAATTACATATCATTGGCGATTATAAGTGAATTTCAACAAAACATTTTCCTTTTTTTAATCTACACGATTTTCCATTTTCCAGTCTTGGCCCCCTTTCTTCAAAACCAAAACCCAAAGAAGAAGAATGTTTGTCGCTAATTTTTATCTCTCTCACAACACAAAACGTGTTTTCTACAAGATTTTTTATTTTACCCAAAACAAGGTTATAATTTTATGTATTTACGGAGGAAGGACAATCCAACAAACCTCCCCTTTCCGACTCCATAAAATATCTCTAACTAGCATTGGAAGCTCCATTTATTCCTGCTCTATTTCTGCAGTAAACATGTTTCTTCTTTGACACAACTTTAGTCATCATGTCAAAATATTCCTTTCACTATTGGATTTTTGTTAGTTGAAGAGAATTATTTTATAACACATCTCTTATCTAGTGATACCTCACATCATTCTGTTTGCTCCTTGAATGAAAATTTAAATTCTTACTCTGGTGAATTGCACCCTAGTTATCACACTGTACAATGCATCTCTCGTGTTTAAAACCAATTTCATTCAAAAATCTCTTTGTCCATAGCATCTCTTTACAAGCTTTCGTAGTAGCAATAAATTCGGCTTCAATTATGAATATTGTAACACACTTTTGCAACCTAGATTGCCAAGACATAGCCCTATTAACAAAATTAACAACAAACCCAAATGTTGACCTTCTTGTCTTCAAGTCACATATCATATCTACATCGGTGTAGCCAACCAATAAAGGTTTATCACTTCTAAAACAAAAATGCATTTTAGATGTACTTCTCAAGTACCTCATTATCCATTTAACTCTTTCCCAATATTCTTTGCTCAGATTTGCTAAATGTATGTGAACTGTTTCAACTGCAAATGCTATGCCTGGTCCTTTTCTATGTATTTTTCTTGTGATACCCAAAGCTTTCTGGCTTCCATGTCACGCTGAATGGACATTCTCAAGATTTGTTTTGCCGATCCCAGATCCTTTATTGGAAAAGATTTATTTAAGTTATTCTTTAAACTTGCAATCTTGGCTTCAACATGTCATCTATATAAAGCAACATAATAATAAAGTCACCATCATCAAACTTTTGATGAACACCTAGTGATAAAAAATAGACTTCTTGTATTCATTCATTTCCATAAAGGAATTAAAATTTTTGTACTACTGTCTAGGAACTTACTTCAAACCATACAAATTCTTTTTCAGTTTGCACACTATGTATTCTTTTCCTCTGACTTTAAAACCCTATGGCTGCTCTATGTATATAGTCTCCTCAAGATCAACATGAAGAAAAGCCGTCTTCACATCTAACTGTTCAACTTCCAAATACAAACTTACAACCAAAGCCAAGATAATTCTGATCAAAGACATTTTAACAAGAGAAAAAATTTCATCAAAATCAATACCTTTCTTCTATTCGAAAACGCTGCACCACCAACATTGCCTTGTACCTTGGTTGTGTGTTGTTTTCTTCATATTTGATCTTATAGGCCCATTTATTTTTTAATACTCTCTTTCCCTTAGGAAGATCCACCAACTCATAAGTATAATTATCATACAAATATTTCATTTCATCTTACATTACTTTCAACCACTTCTCCTTTTCTACATGATCTTTGATCTCACTGAAATTTTTTAGTTCTCCATATTCAGTGATTTTTAAATATTCTGATGATGGATATTTTGTTGATGAAACTAGTTCATGAGCTGATTTCCTCACATTAGTTGGTTGTCATTGATAAGAATCTGCTTGTTCCTGTCCAACATCATTAACAAACTCATTAGAAATGTCATTCGACACCACATCCTCACCCTCATCATCACTAGGTGGGGGAATAACTATGTCATTTTGAGTCGCCTCTTCATTTCTAGTTGAGGTTAAAAGTTCTTCATATTTTCGAAGCTTTCGTGAGATTTTATTTGAGGAAATTCTTACTTGCCAAAGTCCTTAACTGTTTGATCCCTCTTTGCTTTAAATCAGTTTTATATTCTTAGGATCCCAAAGTTTGTATCTAAACTTATCATCACCATATCTTAGAAAAATACATTCTACGGCTCTAGAGTCATGCTTAGCCCTTTGCTCCTTTAACACATGTGCAAAGGCTTTATAACCAAAAATTCTCAAATAAGAATAACTGACTTTTTTGTCAATCCAAACCCTTTCTGGTATGTCATTGTCCAGGGAATATATAAGACGTCTCTTGATCAAATAATAAATTGTGCTCATGGCCTCACCCCAAACACTTTAAGGCAACTTAGCTGAAGATAATATATTTCTCATCCTCTCAGAGATGATCATATTTATTCTTTCAACCACTCTATTATGTTGAGGAGTATAAGGAACCGTCTTCTCATACCTAATCTCATGCTTACTATAATATTTATCAAACCCAACAAAATAATATTCACCACTACTATCACTTTTAAGGCACTTCAAGAGGTCGATTTCTCTTTTAACCAATACATGAAAATTCTTAAAGATGCTAAAATCATCACTTTTATTTTTCATGTCATAAGCTCAAACATGCTTAGAAGTATCATCAATAAAAGTAACAAAATAAATAGAACTGTCAAGAGATTTTACCTCCATAGGCCCTTACACATCAGTAAGTATCAACTCAAGAACTTTTGACTTCCTTGTACTTGTGCTTGCAAAGGATGTTTTACGTTGTTTCCCAACCAAACAATGGTCACAAGGACTAATTGTGATGTTCTTGACCTTGAGAATGAGATTTAGCTTCTTCAATGTTTGTAGTCCTTTCTCACTCATGTGTCCTAATCGATGGTGTCATAAATCAGCAGTGGAATCAAATGAGAAGATATTAATCTCCCCTCGAATTAGACTCGTCTCAATTTTGTATAAACTACACCACTTCTTCCCTTAAGCAACAACAAGAGAACCTTTCACAAGTTTCTCCACACTTTGTGAAAATTGTGAACCAAATCCTTCATCATCAGGCACTCTGGTTGACAACATACTCATCTTCAAATTTGGAATATGTCTGACATTTTTAAGTACTAATTTGTAACACATATTTGTTACGATATGCACATCTCTGATTTCCAAAATTTTGGAAGTATCACTATTTTCCATCTTCACTATACTCAAATTTGAAGTTTCATAGGTGGTAAAGAAATTTCTGCTTAGAGTTGTATGAAATAATGTTCCTAAGTCAACTACCCAACTAGTATCACAATCAGCCGTCAAACAGTCATTCCCACAATCAGAAAGAATCACTATACCATCATGCACAATATTAGTATTCTTTTCTCTTTGATCGTTGTTGTTGTTATTTTGTAAGTCTTTGTTGAACTTTGAACAATTCTTTTTAAAATAACCTACCTTGTCATAAAAATAACACTTCAAGTTCTTCCTGAATTTAGAACTTCCTCGACTCATGTCCTTTTTGTTTATGTCCATATTTCTTGATCTATCTCTTGCCTTTTCTGACACTAATGCATGAGACATTGAAGTTGGTAGAGATTTTCTTCTCACCTCCTCATTCACTAAACTATTTGTTACAATGTCCATTATGGGTTTTCTATCCAGAGTAGCATTGCTCAAAGAGATCACCAATGTTTCCCAGCTTTCTGGCAATGTGTTGAGAAACATGATAGCTTGTCATTCCTCATCTAAAGTTATCTTCATCCTTGCAAGTTAAATAATGATATTCTTCATCTCATTGAGATGCTCACTTATATCACTTCCATCGTTATATCTCAAGTTCACTATTTTCCTTATCAAAAGGGTCTTGTTACCAGTAGTATTCCTCTCATAAACTTCTTGGAATTTATCCCATATTACTTTTAAGGATGTCAATTCATAAATATGATGATACATAACTTCATCTACATATTAGCTCAAATAAGCCATAGTCCTCCTATCTAACTTATTCCAGTCTTTATCAGTCACCTTCGCTAGTTTTTGATCAGTGATAGGTTCAAACAAATCCTTGGAATATAAATGATCAATCATTTTTCCTTTCTAATAGTGTCAATTACTCGGCCCCTTAAGAGATATCATCTTTAATATACTTCTCATCAGCCATCTTGTTGAAATATAAATTACAAACACACCAACTAGGCTCTTAGAAATTTTGTCAAACACCAAGTGGGCAAAAATTATCAATAACCAAAATTTGCACAACCAACCAATCAACCAAACAAGGCTATGATACCACTTGTTGGGATTAACCAAGCACAAATCTCCTATTTCAACAGATAAGGATAAGAAGTATCAATCAAAATATACATACCATAACCCAGTTGGATAAAAGCAATTTTACGTGGAAACTCCAAATTTGGGAGAAAAACCACAGGGGCAAACGACCAAAAACTTGATACAGAAAAATATCCACATGAGGACAAACTCCTTAATACCAATTTATTGTAATTTTTACAGAATAAATATCAACCGCAAAGAAAAAAAACAAAGAATTACAGATTAAAAAATTAGCGAGGTTACGAATTTCAACAAAGGATTCATCTTTTTTCAATCCATACAATTTTCTTTTTCTCCAGTCATGACCTATTTTATCCAAAACCATAACCCAAAGAAAAAAATTATTCGTTGTTATTTTTTATCTCTCTCACGACGCAAATATATTTTTTTTAAAAATTTTAATTTTGTCTAAAATAGAATTATAATTTTATATATTAATGGAGAAGGGACAACCCAACACTAAGGAGGCCCTTGCCTACCACTATGTTCTTTAAGTAGGAGTTGCCGAACTTGGTCGGGGAGATGAGGTCTCGAGGAAAGAGGTTGTTGTCACCGCCGGACCTTGGGCAGTTGGCTGGAGCTGGGCTGCTAGGGACTGGTCCAGGGTGAAGTCCGGCCTCCCATTGCCGGTTTGGTTGTTGAGCCTTTGCCTAAAGCTGGTGCACCTTGACTATCCTACAGTGTGACTTCCTATTGTCAATTGGCCCAAAATCAAACAAGTCTTTATTAGTTGTTGTAGATATGGTGTGACATGAGGCATAGAGAATGTTGTTGGGCCTAGCAGCCCAGATATTGAGTTGTAGCATAAAATATTTGAAGCCCAGAAAAGCTGTTCTTGTGCTTAGGCAAATCTCCCCGGAGAGAGCTACAAGATCAACAAGGTTTAGACCTTGGAGCTTGAACTTGGTGATGATGGTGGGGAGGATGTTGTTTGGGGCTGGTATTTTCTGGTTTGAGCCACTCAAACTGGCACCCTTTGAGTCCCTCCTTCCCAGAGGCACATCCCAGCCCTTCCCACCAGCTTGCAAAATCAACACGATGGACCTTTTCTTTTTGCACATGCACAAAAGAGCCAAGCAAATCAAGTTAAGAACAGAGTAGAGTAATCTATAGCTGCTCCAACCAGAACACTTGAATCTCTTGCAGCAAGAGCAAGGATGTCTGCACAAGACACTGTTTCTGGGCATTGTTTCTCAAGAGCCGAATTCCTGTTTGGGTTTGATCGCTTCTCTCTGATAATGCTTCCCCTGCCGTCCAGCAGCAGGGAAGCATGACAACCCTGCCATTGATCAATGCATGGTCATAAGCTTTTAATGAACCAAATAAAGATCAACTCCACCACATCAATGTATTGTATAGAAGTTTGATAATTATAGTGTTAACCTTAACAAAGCAGTCATGGAAGTGAAGCCTAAGCAAAGAAGCGGCCATTCGAGCTTCTCTAACAACAGCCTTTGCAACAACTGATTGGACTATCTCCTCTGCCTTGGGGCACAAGTGCTGGTAAAATTGAGGGTGTAGTTTTTGGGAGAAAGAGAGAGGAGTGATAGCCAATGCTACAAAATATGTGATCACAACATTCTGAGCAAAACCCATTTCCAACACTCTTGTATATTGTCCCTGCTTGGGGTGTGACCTCTGAATATAAGGAAACCAGTCTAAACCAGGGAGCTTGTGCCATATCATGTGTCCAATGGCAAGTATTTATCGAGGGGAAGACGTCTAAAATCACAGATTAAATATCATGCGAATATCAGGAAGGACAAAAAGTAAACGTAGTGGCTGATCTTGATTTGGACAACCTTCTTCCTGGATATCATAAAAAGTTGACATTTTCTTAAACAAACCCTCAAAATCTGACCATGAAAGGAAAAGGTCTACTATTTGATGCATGTGAACTTTCAACAAATACCCTAGTGACAAGCATGGTTGTATAAACGCAGTTATTCACAAGTCATTAATCTTTCTTGGGTAATAAACTTGGACAACTGGTTTCAAGAAACCAGTTCTTCAGAAATTTTTCCCAAGTCAAGGTAATGAACTCTGCAATCTCACACAAGATGGTGTACCATGGACGATGGTCAATAGCTCACTAATGTAACAAATTATTGCCAATTTTTTTGATTATTATGATTGAAGCCGTGAGGGTGTGAAGATGACGTTATGGATTTAACTGACCGATTCCCCATGCAACGAATACATACTTTGTAGAGTTTCAAACTGGGGCAGGAGCCGACCAGTACCTGCTTCTTTGACAAAGCAACTTTCAACGGCTCGGTAAATCCATTTTACTAGATTAACTAGTGTAGAAGTTCTACAATAGTACCAATTATATTGTCAATCTGTAAGAGCGGCCAATCTGGGTTTGACAAAGTCCCCATTATTCCAAACTTCTCAAAAAGAGCTCATGCAAAAAACCAAGAACAAATAATACATAGATTAATTTATTTTATCTTAATCTCATGCTGGTCACTATCTCTACAGAAACTGATTGTAAGTGTTGTTGGTATAACAGATAAAAGAAAGTAAAGAACGTCCCCCATTTCTGGTCACTATCTCTACAGAAACTGATTGTAAGTGTTGTTGGTATAACAGATAAAAGAAAGTAAAGAACGTCCCCCATTTCTGGTCACTATCTCTACAGAAACTGATTGTAAGTGTTGTTGGTATAACAGATAAAAGAAAGTAAAGAACGTCCCCCATTTCTGGTCACTATCTCTACAGAAACTGATTGTAAGTGTTGTTGGTATAACAGATAAAAGAAAGTAAAGAACGTCCCCCATTTCTGGTCACTATCTCTACAGAAACTGATTGTAAGTGTTGTTGGTATAACAGATAAAAGAAAGTAAAGAACGTCCCCCATTTCTGGTCACTATCTCTACAGAAACTGATTGTAAGTGTTGTTGGTATAACAGATAAAAGAAAGTAAAGAACGTCCCCCATTTCTGGTCACTATCTCTACAGAAACTGATTGTAAGTGTTGTTGGTATAACAGATAAAAGAAAGTAAAGAACGTCCCCCATTTCTGGTCACTATCTCTACAGAAACTGATTGTAAGTGTTGTTGGTATAACAGATAAAAGAAAGTAAAGAACGTCCCCCATTTCTGGTCACTATCTCTACAGAAACTGATTGTAAGTGTTGTTGGTATAACAGATAAAAGAAAGTAAAGAACGTCCCCCATTTCTGGTCACTATCTCTACAGAAACTGATTGTAAGTGTTGTTGGTATAACAGATAAAAGAAAGTAAAGAACGTCCCCCATTTCTGGTCACTATCTCTACAGAAACTGATTGTAAGTGTTGTTGGTATAACAGATAAAAGAAAGTAAAGAACGTCCCCCATTTCTGGTCACTATCTCTACAGAAACTGATTGTAAGTGTTGTTGGTATAACAGATAAAAGAAAGTAAAGAACGTCCCCCATTTCTGGTCACTATCTCTACAGAAACTGATTGTAAGTGTTGTTGGTATAACAGATAAAAGAAAGTAAAGAACGTCCCCCATTTCTGGTCACTATCTCTACAGAAACTGATTGTAAGTGTTGTTGGTATAACAGATAAAAGAAAGTAAAGAACGTCCCCCATTTCTGGTCACTATCTCTACAGAAACTGATTGTAAGTGTTGTTGGTATAACAGATAAAAGAAAGTAAAGAACGTCCCCCATTTCTGGTCACTATCTCTACAGAAACTGATTGTAAGTGTTGTTGGTATAACAGATAAAAGAAAGTAAAGAACGTCCCCCATTTCTGGTCACTATCTCTACAGAAACTGATTGTAAGTGTTGTTGGTATAACAGATAAAAGAAAGTAAAGAACGTCCCCCATTTCTGGTCACTATCTCTACAGAAACTGATTGTAAGTGTTGTTGGTATAACAGATAAAAGAAAGTAAAGAACGTCCCCCATTTCTGGTCACTATCTCTACAGAAACTGATTGTAAGTGTTGTTGGTATAACAGATAAAAGAAAGTAAAGAACGTCGCCCATTTACTTCATGTGAAGTTTGAGGACTCTTTCACTCATTTTGATCACTCTGATTACCTCACCGACTGATTGAAACTGAAGTAACCTTACAGATAAGTTTCAGACGGTGATGCCCATTTAGAGTTGGAATGGCCATTTATCCATGCAACTCCAGAAATATTACACTAGTTTGATTAGGTGCTATTGCGTGACAGACATTGGCTCCATGATTATGAGCCAAGTACTCATCACCATGTTAAAAAAAATGGTTTTGCGCCATATATATGAAAAAACATTGGTTGAGAATTACATGAGCTGACCATTAGGGGAGTAAATATGCTACTTAGAGAGTAGCATGTAACGAGGAAGATTAGGTGCACTCTGGTGGTAATGTTCATCAGAGAAGAACAATAGATGTGATGGGAGAGCTGCTCCACATCTGCAAGTCAATAATGGACACGCCTATAAACAGGGCTCTTTTTGGTTTAACGGAATGTATTGTGAACAGGGCTCTTTTTGGCAGTGACGATTTCCTAGTTTGAGATCAGCACCTCAAAGTCCTCTAATTCAATTTCCTTGCTGCTAGCTACTAGCCACAATGTTGTCACATTAAGCTATTGAAGCCTTTTAATATCTTTCACAATAGAGACTCACATTTTCATATTGAAATCAGTTTATACTTAATCTGAATTACAGTAATCTTTTTATAAACAAAACCAAACCCGATCAATTCCAAAGATTACCTTAGTGAGTTATAATGTGGAAAGTGAAAGAAAATTCTCTTGGGCATGTTAGAGCATGCTGTTCCGCTGTGGAAAAGAAGTACGGTTATTGAACCACAAAAACATGAAAGGTGCTACCTAGACGACTCACACCGGACGAGCACCGTAACTATTTCCAGGATATAAGAAATATATTTACAAGCTTTTAAAAATACATCTAATAGCCAAAGTTCTCTAAAAATTCTTTGGCTAGAAGAAAAATCAGCTAAAATAAAAGGAATGAAACTAATGGAAACATAATATTTAGGCTGATACAAGACCTACATATCCAGCCAATAATGTCAATATGAAGGACACGAGATAGGCATTTGCAACAATTACCGGCTCCTTAATTCCGCATAATTCCAAATGATGATGGAACGGAGCCATTCGGAACAACCGGGTACCTCTCCCATGGATCTGCTTTGTGAACTTGAATACACCCACCTGATAGAATGAGCTTTGAAAATTTACACTACCATAAAACTAGCTATTCTCCAGAGATAACAGATAACAAATGATCAGCTTTGAAGGTATAATTATTCAATGAAAACATTACAGAGAGAAAAATTTGACTATATGTCTTCCTTTGCAGAACCTAAAATCACCTCTCAAATCAAGGGATGACAATTAGCATGAACTGTATCTTTATTACCTAGTGTGGGAAAAAGTCTTAACAATGACATAATGCTTTGTAACACTGACCGACTGCTTCCACAATCATATTAATGACACCAAAACTTGCTCAAACAAAATGGCAAGTTTTTACGTCAAATGCCCTTCCATTGCACCATCGTTCCCATAAATCTTCTAACACTGTTGGATAGACATTCCGATATGATTGTTAACTGAAAATTATTGTTATCAGAACATTTGATTGCAAAACTAGGAGATGAAAACACATCAAGTCAATGAAAGTAAACCTATAGCAATATTGAATTGAGAATACCACAATCTACTAGGCAAGACTAAGACATGGTCTCACAGAAACCAACTGTTAATTTCTAAAACTAATCCTACAGTTTTCAAAATGCTCTGCACTCAAAAAAGTGGACCACTTTATAGCAAGATTACAATTCTATCTGTAAATAAGATTCTATAGTCTGACCACTGCATACAAAAAATGAGGATATGTACTTGGCTTTTATCAGCCATCTGATATCCTGTCAAGCTGGATACGGAGCATGATTCTTTTTAAGTCAAAATTTGCATTGGAAGTTTCGAATCTAAACTAAGCATATGAGCAGCTCAGTTTATCGGATTTTAACCCCTCACTTACCGTTGTTTTGAAAACATTGTTTCCGTTTGAAGCACGACTAGCAGCTTAACCTGAACCCTAAACACTAAACTTCAAGCTAAAATTAAGTAAAGCATGATATCTCAGTAAAACCTATTAGCATTTGGATATATTAAGATTGCATGTATCATGACTTTAAAGACATCAATATTACTTATACGATAAAGTCTTGCTCTATGTTTACTTTACACTGCTATGTGAGTTGGACCCTACAGGTATGGTTGGCAACCAATGATTTGGATTTTATGATATGACAATGTGCTGTCAAGATATAATGATGGGCCCAATTTGGGGCTAATATTTGAGCAACCAGTGATACAATATTCACTTGATGAAAATAAGAAGGATTCAATTTAACTCTAGATCATGACAACTAGAGTCCTTAGTGCAGAAAAACAAACAATTAATTCAACGACACTTTCTAGTTGTTGATTAAAAATGCATCAAAATTTTGATGTAGAGAACTAACCTGTGCAGCAACTGACAAAACCTCAAGCACAAAGACACCAGATGCAATGAAAAGTGGGAAAAACATCCCAGTACAGGCAGCCATTGCAGCAAGTGCTCCCCCAAGTGCTAAGGAGCCAGTATCACCCATAAATATGGAGGCTTCGTACCTATTATGTAAAAGAAAACCCACACAAGCTCCAGCCATTGATGCTCCAAAAATAGCAAGGTCTAAACAAGACAAGATAAACAAAATAATCACAAAAACAAATTCAAAACAGAAGCGGCTATATATGCTCTGTATCAGTTACAGACTTCTGATACAACAACCTACACATCAACACTTGTGACCAGGAAACTAATTACAAAGATGTATGCATCAAAGAAAAGTTGTACAATTTTGGATGCCTAAGCATGTAGAAAATAATCGCTAGCTCACATAAAAAACATTTATCACCCTTGCATATTTAATCTAAACTAAGTGTAGAGGTTATATGTTGATCTATTCTCAGATAGAACAAAAGATTACATTAATATATAGAAGAATGAGCATGCTCTGATGTATGGTCAACAAATTTGTGAAACATCAAAAACTTGCTATCAACTTCTAATAATCTAGATGGAGCAACGTATTACATTAATATCTAAAAAAAATGAATACACCCTGATATATGGTCAACAATGAATGAAACATCATACTTGCTATCAAGTTCTCATACACAAAGTCTATTATGAGCTCAACTATAACTGTGTTTCCACAAACCTCATACTCTTTGGTGTCTGGAATGGGATAAGATGCAACCTTAACATTCATTTTCTTATACAGACGAACCTCCCCCAATTCACTGCAAATTGTCCCTCTTTTCTTCTCCTATTTCACAGAAAAACCCTTAAGATTTGACCCTTTTACACCCTCCCCACAAGCACGTACGTGCTCTCAAATTTTCTGACGCCATTCTTCATCAGTTCACTTTTCTCAGAATGAATAAGGACTACAAAATCAGAAATACATTGCGATCTTGAAAGTTTTATGCCACATTTCAAATAATGTTCACATTTATCCAAAGAAGAAAAAGGTAAGATTCGGTGAAGTATCACATGCTTCTGATTCTTATTCATAGGGTTATCAAAAGAATAATGAGAACCAAAAACAGACATATGGAAGTTGCAAGTATTAAATAATAAAGCATACACATATATGTTCAGAATATAAAAAATTAGAAATATCCATTCATAAATAGTATGTGCTCACCAGAACAAATGGGAAGAACAACTATAGACATTGCAACCAAGGCAAAAGCAGCAGTCCCTCCAGCCAAACCATCAAGCCCATCTGTCAAGTTTACTCCATTTCCCATGGCAACAAAGCAAAATGTGGTAATAACAAAGTAAAAATTTCCCACATCTAGGAGCCCTAAAGGTGGGGGTAAAGGAATTAATAGTTTCCTGCAATTAAAAAAGTAAATAAGTCAATCATTCTCTCACCCTCGAAGAGGCGAGCATTGTGTATTATCCCTGAATAGATTAAGAAAGAACAAAAACAATTATTAGAAGCATGAAGGTGGTGCAAGAGGATATAAGTACCCTCATTAATTAGAAAACATGTTTTATTTTGTATTTCTTTTTCAATATGACCTAACATTCCCTTGATTAGGACTCTTTTTCATAAGCCATAGTATTCCATTTTTAGAATATCTTTTTGAACAAGTCATAGCATTATCATGCTTAAAGATGTCTTTCAACCCTATATATAGGGTGTTTACAATGTTATTTGGATGCTATTGATGATTAAAGTTCCACCCCAACTTTTATTTTCTATTCTCTTATCCCTTACTTACGTATTATTTTCTTGTTTGTTTTACTTTGGATTACTTTTAAAAAGCCTTCCCACAAAGGTTCTCACAGTTTATTGAAGTTTCAACTTTTGTCTACTGTACACTGCATCGGAAAGGGCCCTATGCAGCAGGGAGTAAGACAATTATTTTATTTTCTATTTGAAGAAGAAAAAAAACATAACAGCCAAAGAAGATGAATAGCACAATTTTATCAATTTCATCTGATTTCCCGAGGATAATGGCACAATTTTACAATAGTGATTATTATTGAAAGAAGTAGGCATAATTCATTTTGCATTTAGGAGACAACTAAGTCCCTTTCCATCAGATCTGATAAACATAGATATAATGTTCAATACTTAAGCATTCATTACAGACACATAAAAGTGTGATAAGAGGATTAGCTCCAAGGAAGTAGGTAATAATGCTGACATTTCTAGCAAACACTTACCTACTCATCCTTCAGTCCAATCGTAGCTCCTTGTGAATTTTACTCTCTCATTCCCCCTATGTTCTCTCTTTTCTACATTTTCCTTTTTATTCACACCATGCCCTTATTCAATCCCCTACATCCACATAACTTGTTGAAGACTCGAACAGAAACTTTTTCCATTTCCAGACACAACACAAAATAATATTTGGTTTATGTTCTGAATCTTGGATGGTTGGAAACTAGTGCGAAAAATAAGTGATGATGTTCAAAAGAATTGAGCACAAATGGTGGCAATTGAATAAGAATGAATTATGAGGCGTGAAGTAAAATAAATGCTCATCAAATTGGAATTGGAAAGGTATACATCTTGTATGGAGATGATATATCTGCAACATTCAACCACAAAAAGAAGAATATACCCACGGTCACCTACAGATACCAATAAACAATGCTATAAGCAGCAGCAGTTAAATAGAATATGTAACAAAGAGGAGAATGTTAACTTCTGAAAACAACCTACTTGCATCAGTAATTTCAACCAAGGTTGTAGCCCTGAGTTATGATTCTTCAATAGACTTAAAATATCATCAAGGAATCCTATAGCACAATATGCAAGGGTAGCACATGCAGCACCATAAAATTCAATTGAGGATTGACCAGAAATAGCTATTGCAACGGTAATTCCAATAGGGATGAAGAAAATCCCGCCCATACTTGGTGTTCCTTTTTTAGATGAATGCCACACTGGTCCTCTTTTACGCAGAATCTGATGAATCTTTAAATAATTCAGTAGAGGGACGCAAATAAATCCAATAATAGACACGAGAACTGCTGCTATGAAAAAGGGTCGTGTCAAGTGAAATTCAGGAAAGGGCAATCTAACAACTTTCCATGAGCAATAATCCACCAATAACAGCAGTAAACTCAAAGAGAATAGTAAACCGATGTTGATAAAGATTCCTTGCCGTATTCTGCCATAAAAGATAGTCAAGAAATCAAGGCTACATTGCCAACAAAAATTACCAGCGCAATTTGGCAGACAAAATTTTAGCAGAGGAAACAAACCTATGACAAATACATAAGTAAAATGGCATTTTCTAGATTTAGTCTTTATCCCTTGAAACTTTTTCAACAAAGAAGATCTACTGGTTTTAGCTTCAAGGTTACAGTGGTTTCAGTGAACTAGCAACGATCCCTCAAATCTCTATGTTCATAGATCAAATGTCTAATCCAGGATTTAACTCAGGCTAACATTTTAATCATAGAGTTGAAAAAACAAGGCCACTATTGTAGTTAAACTCTTCTACCACTATAAACGAACAAGCACCAAACAAGAATCTATCATTGAGCAGAAACAGAAAGGCTTGAAACAGTAAATATAGTCCGTAAAGGCTGTTACCGACGCTTCTGCTGAATCGATGCAATACCATGAGCAGTTGCCGACAGATCCATGTTGGATGTATCAAGCCGGGTGCTATCCAAATTAGTATCCGCTGGTGGAATTACAAGAAGTTCGGTATCACTTTCATCTCCCTCACTAGCAGAACTGATCAGGACAACTCCAGAACCAATTCCATTGTCATCGAAACCATCAAATGACCCAAAATCAATCGAATCCTGGGCAGCAGGCATGCATGACACAAACTAATTCAGAAACAGACCCCCATAGGATACTAAACAGCTAAACCATATAACTTTACAAGGACAGATAAACCTATGTTACTCTCTTCTGCTTCATATATCAATTAATGAACAACTCTTCCATCCATAAATTAGAATCTATAAATCCATGGAAAATTGCACAAACAAATATCAATTAAATCATGCACGAAAACGCATCTATTGAACCAAGAGTAAAAACACTTAATTAAGCTATCAACGAACGTAAATAAGTGGCGAACAAGAACCTAATGGACAACCAACGATGGCACGTATTAGCAAAAGAAATGAAAACGAAAACAAAAAACCGCAGATGTACCTCATCCATGGCGGGAATACGAAACCAATTGCGGCATGATCCCCGCAAGCAAGCGCCATAGCCATACCGGGTGAACTGGCAGTTCAAAACAAAACCACCCAAAACAAAAAAGAAGAGAGATTTCAGGACATTAGAAGCAGAAGAAGCTATCAAAGAACCCGGAGAGAGGAAATGAAACGGAGGGAGTAGAAGACCTTGAGATGAGTTGGAAACGGTATGGAGGACGAAGAAGGAGGAGGAGCTCGGGAGGTTGGGAGGTGGAGGTGGAGGAGGAGTGGGAGGGAATGGGAGGTGGCGATGGTCATCTTCGGGTGCCCGGCTGGGTCTGCAATTGGAAGGCCCCCATTAACACTTCGGGTGGCGATGCTAACTACTAACCCCGCTTTAATTAAAGCTAATGCTCTGTCTATGCCTATGTTTGTTGATAATTTATCCTAAGATCAAATTAAGATTTAATTTTTTTTTATTTTTTCTAATAATTTCTTGCATTATAAAGCATATTTTTTTATTTTTTTCTAATAATTTCTTCCATTATAAAGCATACTTCTTTCTCATAAAAGTTGATACCAATTTATTCAATCAACACTACCACTTTATTTAAAAAAAAAACTTGTAGGTTAATTAGCATTAAAATTAAAGTCACCATTTTCTAAAAATATTTCATAAATAAATACTATAGTAACGAGAAATTGTTCACATACCCTAGGTTTAATTTTCTATGATAATTTAATAATAAAGTTTAAAAATATTTCTAATCTTACTATCATAGGACAAAAAATGTCTATTTATGTGTCAGATCGTTCGATCACGTACAGACACTCTTTTTATGAAATAAAAGCTAAAAAAATCGTTATTTGTATGATAATAAGGATGAATCAATACTTCACTTGTTTACACGTTGCTAGAATGGAGTAATTTGTTTGTTTGTTATTTTCAACTCTTACCACACAATGTGACAACTAATACACCGCTTGATCTTATATGTTTATTGGTCAAAAGTGATTAGCAGTTGATGGTGCATCAGCCTACGTTTCTCCTCAACGTGCTTGTTATGTTAGAATCTATATGCTTTGATCAGAGAAACCAGGTGAAGTTCAAAAGCAAAATGTTTAGCATGCGATGTTTGTTGACCTTAGGTATCTATCATATGCCATTTTAAAGTTAAGTTTTTTAGGGATAATAGGCTTTTATTAGTAATTGAAATGTGGTGTGTATTCTAGTTGTTGTAAGCTTTTGTCCTAAAAGTTTATTGGGTGAATGGGCTTCTTTGGATCAAAGTAAAACTAATGCTATAATTTATGGAGATTATGATGCAATGTGAAGAAGAGAATCTGCCCGACAACGGGTCTCACCTACATTTTGAGGAATAAGTTGTATGGTGTTCTTTTGGTTTCTAAATACAGCTTTTCTTTAGTGAATAAACTCTAGTAGTCATTAGGATGTCGTCGAATATCCACCTTTGGCTTGGATTGGTAGAATTAATACAGTCTATGTATAAAGCTTAATATCAAACTTGTTTGGAGTACCCTCTCCAGATGCTTTGCCGCCTAAGTTACTAACTGGCACAGGCTTTTAGTATATGTAATGAATCCCTAGCTGGAACCTATTTTTAGTTGTTTAATTTTGTTCCATACAATATTTACTTGGAATAAAAAAAAAATTGTGGGTAGTGGTTGTGATCAAGATTCAAGGGCGTTTTGAATGAGTTTCTTGATTTCACCGTTTTTTTATCTTAAGTAGTGTAGAAAATGATGAAATTCAACATATCTGATCAAACCAATCACAATATCAATTAAGTCTAACAGTAAATCAATCAACAAGCACACTAAAACACTATAGATTTGCAAACAGCTGCAAGTATGTGTATGGATGCAAGAAGAAGAACAAGGAAAATAAATATCAAGAGAAAGAAAAAAAAAGGCACTTTTTTTTTCTTGATTTGAAGAAAGGGAAAGGATGAATATGTAACGAGTTGGCATATTTGATTATATTTTTAAAAGTGGTTAATCAAAATTTAAAATCATAATTATATCCCTACTAATATAAAAATTTTATACTACAAAGTATTGAGTGTAAAACTAATTATTTGAGGGATATTATATTTTACTCGCTTTAAGAAAAATTTATTATCGAAATTTCTTTTTATAACTCATGAGTCTAGCCTGTGTCATATACCCCTATCATCAAGCATAGTTTTGGTTAGCTCTAATACCATTTTTATAATGGGCCAATTAAAGAAGAAATTAATGACCTAGTCATTTCTTCGTAGTTAATCGAAGTTAAAGATCATAATCAAATTTTCAATAATATACTAAATCTTAATATGATAGTAATTAAATGTGAAACTATCTACTTATTTTAGGGATATTACATTCTACCACCTTAAAGAAATTTGGACTTTAAAATTCTTTTCTATAATTCATGAGCCTAATATATATCAAGATAAACACTCATCATTTAGCACAGTGCTGAGTTGACTAATATAATTTATAATAATTCAGCCTTTGTATAAAGTAATAGGCTTACTAATTTCTTTAAAACTAATTAATTAAAATTTAAGTTTATAAGCACATCTCTATTCATGTATTAGCTTTACCCTATTAGATATTAGATGTGTGATTGACTTTGAGATTATACAAATGAAGCTCCAAGGGAAAATGGATATTTTGGGGTTGGAAGAAGGGATTAGAGGTTTTATGCAGGTGTTAATTAAGGTTATGATTCAAAAGTTAAAAAGGCTAGGGTAAATAAATGGGGTTTAGGGTTTAAATAAGCGTTTAGGTCCAACTAGCACCAAAAGCTGGGGTTTTTACTTACTTTTTTAGGATTTTTGTGACTAATTTATCCTTAGAAATGACTTCCGATGATCCAGAAACTAGGGTTAGGTATAAATGCTAAGGATGCTCACTTTCGGTGATAGGTTCATAACAAATGCTATCATAGGTTCACGATGAATATCAAATCCGCCTTCAACCAAACTAATGAACATGAATTTAGCATAGGTTATAATTAAAATCAAAGACAAGATTAATCCAATGAGATACATTTAGAAGCTACCATAACCTGAGAGCTGATAGTGACTCTCTTAAGAGGTTAACTCTTCCCGGACTTGCTGAGGAGGTTCGAAACAACCCTTTCCTATAAAGTCCGGAGGGAGAGCTTGAGCTTGACTTCGAGTCAAGGTCAACCTTGCCGAGCTCACCTCCATTTGGCTTTGCTTGGTGTTTTTTGCCTATGATATCTACACATTTGTCTGGTATTTAATATCTATTATAGGGTAAAATCTAATATATTAATGAGATTGAATGATTTTATAATCTTCATCTTAGTTAACTACTTTTTAAGAAATAATTATTCCATCAATTTGTATTAATTAGACCACATTATTAAAAATTATACTAGAGCTAACATGATACTATATTGGATTATAAACTAGATTAGATGTGGGTCAGACCACTAGCCATGGACTAAAAATTGGACCCAAAATAGACATAGGCTAAATTGCTGATGACAAGCTAAGAGTGAGAATTCTAAGGATAAAATCTTTTTAGGTGGGCAAATTATGATCTCTCCTAAATTAGTTTCACATCTAATATTTACGGGTGTAAGAATTATATATTAGTGAAGATAATAATTGGGATCTTCAATTTTATTTATTACTTTAAAAAAATAATTGTCTATTATTTATACTGTTTAGGTTATTGGGTCAACGGTGAATAGAATAGTTAGGTCGGGCTCGGTCTGGCTCAACTAATTACAGATCGGGTCTTGCTCGTTGGTCACCCCCAACGTAGAATGGCAATCCCCGTCGCTCGACCTGCTTGTTTAATAGGTCAAGATCAACGTCAAGTGGCTCTAAAAACGCTACTTCCCATTGGTCCAGACCAGGTCGCCTGGTCCGTTGGAAAAAATTGTGGAAGTCTTTTTTCCAAAGAAACAAGAAACTGAACATAATAGTTTTCTTTTCCAGTGATATTCCATTCACAAATTTGGATAAACAGCAAAGGCGAGAATAGAAGCACGTATTAGAGAGACCCAACAAATCACGTGTACGAGTTGGTGCATGTAATGCAAATATATTATGGAGCAGGTAGCTCGGATCATGCGTGCTCCTCCACATTTTCACCCACCGTGAGAGAGGAGAGGTAGCATTTTCCCGGAAGAAACAGCCTTTCCTTATGCTATCTCACTTGCTCCCAGGAAATATTTCAATGGCATTCTGATCATGGCAGTCAGCAAAGATGGTTAAGAGGGAAAAGCAACAAGCATGCTTTCGTTGTGACGAAGAAACTAATTTATACAATATAACCCAGCTGTTCATATATACTCTCTTGTGAGATGATGCCGACAAAGCAACAGACTTTTTTCATTTTTACTTGGTGCTAATCCTAACCTTCAAGATCAAAGTGCTAATGCTGTCATACATTATTCTGACTTGAGTGGGTGCAGCAATGGCGGTTGACAAGATAATTTAACATATATAACCTTTATCCTTGCATGTTACAAGCGCCGAGACGTGATTGTTTTTGTTTATAAATTATACATAGCTTGCACCATGATATAAGTTAAACATTTGTAAACAAGGATTTGATCCATTCCCCTTTCTAGATACAGTAGTCGGATTGACATGGTCATCACTGTGCTGTCGTATGTAGGGGATTTGGTAACCGAAGCACTTGCTTCCATGATCGAGCACAATAAATAGAGGGCACTCAGAGCTCTGCCCATCCCACAACTCATAGCCAGCAACTCATCTTAGAGACCCAGAAAAGTTCTAGCTTCAGAACAATGGCACTGATCCCAGTTCGAAGCATGACTTCCTTGAGTCTCATGTCTATGATTCTAATCTCCTTGTCTCTTGCCTCCCTTGGTCACCCTGGTCTCTTCCCGAAATGGGGAGAGGGCGGAGAGTACTTTGGCCCTGTTGGTGGTGGTGACACTGCTAATGAAGGAAGCTACGACTCTCTATTCCCTGAGTACTACCAATACTCCTGTCCCCAAGCTAATGACATCGTTGTATCTGTGCTTAAGACGGCCATTGCTAAAGAGCCAAGGATGGCTGCTTCCTTGCTCAGGCTTCACTTCCATGACTGCTTTGCTCAGGTTAACTAGACGTGCAGTTATCACTCTTATGTTTACAGAATCAATGACTTGTTAACAACCTTATGAGCAACTTTTTTTTTTGTGGCAGGGTTGTGATGCGTCTTTGTTGTTGGATGATAGTGCAACCATAGCAAGCGAGAAGCGGGCGAATCCAAACCGCAATTCGGCGAGAGGGTTTGAAGTTATAGATGAGATCAAGGCCAGGTTGGAAGAAGCATGCCCCAATACTGTCTCCTGCGCAGACGTTCTAGCGTTGGCTGCTAGAGGCTCCACTGTGCTGGTAAAGTCTTCAACAAGCATCATGCATAAATACAACATTCGCAATCATCGAAATTACAATCTTATCTACGCTATAATTCAATTGGGTTTCGTTTGTTTTGCATAATATTGTTAGAAATGCACTTATCAAGAGCTCCAGTTATTACATTTATTCGTACTTCCGATTAATATGCTACAATGTCAAAATAACATGACGAGAATGTGCAACAGAGCGGTGGGCCAAACTGGGAGCTACCTTTGGGCAGGAAAGACTCAAAGACAGCAAGTGTAAATCTCGCAAATCAAAACATTCCAGCACCAAACTCAACCCTGCAGACCCTCATCACTTTCTTCCAACGCCAAGGCCTTGACAAAGTTGATCTCGTCTCTCTCTCAGGTGCCCAAGATGCCCAATACCTTTATAAACTTTCTCGACCTCACAGTCTTGATCATGATAGTGAGTGAGATCTAAACTGTTCCGATTATTGCAGGAAGTCATACAATTGGAGTTGCAAGATGTGTGAGCTTTAGGCAGAGGCTATACAACCAGAACGGGAACAACATCCCGGATCAGACCCTCGAGGTGAACTACTACAACGACTTGAAAGCAATTTGCCATCCTTCTGGTGGTGACAATAACATCTCGCCATTGGATTTGGCCTCCCCTGTGAAATTTGACAACTATTACTTCAAGCTCATAATCTGGGGAAAAGGCCTGCTCAATTCCGACGAAGTGCTTCTCACAGGAAACGATGGAACGGTATCTAATTTGGTTCAGAGCTATGCCGACGATGAGCAGCTGTTCTATAACCAGTTCGCCAAGTCCATGGTGAAGATGGGGAACATCAGCCCTCTAACCGGCAACAATGGCGAAGTCCGGAAGAACTGCCGCCGAGTTAACTAGTTAGCAAATAAATTGTGGTCCATGATCTGCATGTTTCCTTTGCTTGTATTTGATTGGTTTTCTTTTCCGCTTGCTTGGTTTTTTGATCCTGCGCATTATGGATGATGATCTTCTGAATCGAACGAGAAATCTCTCAAGTATCATCATGCGGAATGTCAAGTTCTTGCTTCTTGTCATGGACACACTCCTGTTACTCTTGAACCATTGCAGTACCGTATACATAAATGACAGCGGATCCTCGACCACGTTGAATTCTTCCGAATTGGCTGTGCTAACCACTTTGCTATAAGGAATTTAACAAATAGTGACATTATAAGCAGAGGTAGAAAGGAAACCAACAAGCAGCAAACCTTCCTCGTTTCTTTCACTGACATACATACAATGTGACTCCCAAGTCCAACAAAGATCAAAAGCACAAGAACCAAACAAAAGGTGCATTTTGACGAAAACTGTGATTACGCCCGATTGTTTACTCTACCTGGATAGTAACTATTACAGAATTATCTGCTTGGAAAAAAAATTATTAGAAAATTATATGCTTCGAAAGTAATTCAAAAACCTGTGCAAACAAAAAATTGGCATTGATAAGAATAAATATAAGAAATGCTGCTTAATAAGCTCCGCCACCCTGATCCTATAAAGCCAGCCTATAACCCAAGGAACAATTTGTTATTCCAGAAACAAAAAATAATCTTTGGGTGCTTCACCACAGCCAGAGAGACAAGAATAAACGAACTGATTATGAAAATTGTTGGGTAAGAACAATTAGTTGGAAGTAATTGCAAACTGCAAGCCTTACCCACCTTTTAAAACAGTAGGACAGATATCGAAAAAACAAAAAAGAGAAGAAGAGAGGTTTGGAATACCAATAAGATAATAAACAACCAAGATCTTTTAAACCCTTATTACAATCATTTCACCCTAGACGTTTAATATGCAGAGAGAATTATACTAAAAAACCTCCTAGTTACAGTATTATGCTTGAAAAAGAAGTAGTAATACATACAGTCAAATTTTCCAAGTAGGAAAACGTAACGAACTTCCTAAATCGAACATAAAAAAAATGCATCGTAGAGTACCATATGCAATTACAGGTACAGGAATCCAAATGTTTGCCGAAAAACAACCATTGAAACCTTGCGTCAAGCTAGTGTTTTTTATTTTTGGGGAGCAAAATGTTGTAAATATTCACACAAACTATTGTGCACGCTTAGTCAAAAAAGCTTAAGGTGTAGATGGTGAAGATGACAATGATCAATAACTATGCAAAATGGGAGATATTTTCTTAAAACTTCTATTGTATGCAAGTGTACACCATTTGCACCTGACAAACTGAATGCCTTCCGCTTCATTTTCTTTGGATGAAGGCCACACCCTTGATATTGAACAACAATATTTCCCCTCACCAACCAGTTACAAACCCTTCCAGACTACCACTAACTACAGCCTATTTGGGATTAGGTGTAGATGATAATGAAATTCCATGGTTTGGAGGAGCTCTTTTAGGTACAGGCATAGCCTTAGGTTTAGTGAACCAGGTCGTATATAGAAACTGCTTATGGGGGCCAGCATGGTTGCAGATCAATCGCAATTTCTGTCTTTCCCTCATCCATCTTAAGATTATTTTCATGTGCCTTTTGCTTGTCAGTCCTCTTATACCAACATTCTGCAATCAAAAGAATGCTGTCTAGGTAAATGACTAAACTAACATATGGAAGCAAGGATATCATTTTTATGAGCTTGTTATAGAGGCAAACATCAACATCAGCAATTCAAGAGCATGCCTAGAAGTAGAATTCTTGCCTAAAAATGAAAGAAAAAACAGAGAAGCAATAACCACAAAGACAAGAAAGAATGAATTTGAGACTCTCAAAAGTTATACCAACAATGTACTTGTTTGAGTGCTCACCTTTTATTTGATGAGGGCGCCAAGCAAGCAAAAACAACAGAAAACAAATCGAAACTTTTTGCCCTAGTTGTTGAGAGTAAAAAACGATGGGAAACTAACAGAGCTGAAATGCGTGCAAAAACAAAAAAATGTACAGTCAATGAATCGACCTCTTGCAAAGAAATAATGTTCAACTACTTCCTCCTGATAATTATCTGACCAAGACAGGTTCAACTATTGAAATATTATATATACTTGGCAACGATACCAACACACAGAAAGAGTAGACCTAGTTAAGGCTGGAAGAAGAAGATAATCACTGAGCAGGAAATTAATTCATTAAATATAGGCAAACAGACAGTATCAACCACACAATTACATACTTTAATGAGGAACTATCCTAAAAAGTAAACTTCAAAAACGTTCTACAGTAAACATGCATTTAACACCCCACAAACAGTCAAAGCACAATTTATACGAACACAACATGAATGTTCATTTAACTCAATGGTTGACATTGATTAATGCTATATACATAAAAATGATATGAATTTTAAGCATTTCTTCAAGAAAAGAGAGATAATGAGGCTTTGAAGTATGCCTTAACATGCTCCCAAGTATCAGCAATTGTAAGGGGTCCGTGCTCTTTAACCACATCAAATATAACTCTAGTAATGGTCTGAGTCTGCTCTGGTGGTGTTTTAAGCTCAATTGGTTTGAGCTTAGGTTTCGGCTTCTTCGAGAAATACCTTACAGTTGTACCAAGCACTTTTCCAAGGAAGCCAGCATTATTCATCTTCTGCAGGCGACCACACATATTAGAAAACAGTATCAAGTTCAATGGAAAGAACAGGTTCTAAATTACATAACTAAGCCCGCAGTTTGATTAATGGAGAGCTATGCCCTAAAAAATATAGAGTGGAATAAACAGTACAACCCATGACAAGGGTGTCCACAAACGTGGATCCCCAACTATCCGTGCCTGCTGTGCCATGTCCAAAAAATTTATGTGGACACTGACCGTGTCATGTACACAAAATTCTGTCAGTGTCCATGTCCGCAAATATTTTGCGGAGTCTGTGACGTATGTTGCGGACATGAATAAAGACACCATCTTATTTTAGACTAAATTTAAATGACAAGCCCATCTCTATCAACCGCAATGAAATACTGAGAAATGAAATACAAAATTCCTGCCAGAAACTAACAAAAAACAAGTGATATAATTAACCGGGATGTTCATTCACCGCTTTGAGTATGCAAGGAAAAGTACGCTTCATAATTGAACGTGCTGCTGCAACCATTCCACAATGAGCATATTAATCCACCGTCATGAAAGAATATGAATTAGCAAGCAATTCACTACCAAGTAACCAACAAGTCTACTCAGAACTTCTAGATCCAAACCAAGCATTTGAATGGACGCCAGAACACAGTACAAAATCAAAAGACAGTCATTTTCTAGCAATAAGCAGCGAAATTAACAGCAAAAATGAGTCCTTTTCCATGATAGATTGAGTATAAAAATTGGATTGGAGAAGAGGTAGCGTATACCCATATGACCACTACGGCGATAATCGGGAACAACCCTGCCTCGTACCTCCAACCCGTCTCCAAAAACCGAACAAACCCAACAAATTTAAATATGAAAACAGAAACAGATTTGCAAGGCCATGATCCGAAATTCCGCCTCGACAATCCTCCCAGCAATTTCGAAGCTTCATAAAACACACTCCTCCGCCAGACAGAATGGAACGGATCGAAACAACGACAAAGCTGTTTCTAACAAACACATGGGCAAGCCAATTAACCACGTACCATGGGCGGGAGAGGTGCCCCTGCCAGGAAATGCCACCGGTGAGCCAGTGTGGGTGGCCGGAGGGACAGCGACGCCGATGGAGAGGAGGATCGAGTAGAGGACGGGGGACTCGGGGGAGGGAGCGGACCTGGCTGCGAGTAAGTCTGGGCCAAGTGGGGCCGCCTAGGGTTTTAAGACGGGTAATTGCTGACTCTTGCATCCGTTTACTCTAACGGTGCGGACGTCCTCTTTATGTTTACGGAAAAGTTTGTATATTCCCAATTATTAGACAATATCAATAAGTCTACGTGTTTGATAATTAAGAGGGGTGTGAACGAGTCGAGTTAAGTCGAGCACACCTGTGTGTTTGAGTTTGACTTGATATAAAACGAGTCGAGCCGAACTTTAATGTAAATGAACCGAGTCAAACTTGTTCAAAATTTATGGAATTTGAGCTTGGTTCAAGCCGAGCTCGAGTCGAGTTCGAGACTAGTGAATGTTTATGTGCTCAATTTATGTAAGATCAAAAAAAAATTTGAACACTATATAATTTTAATGTGACCTTAATATTATTTACGAGCTGAGCTGAACATATTTTCGAGTTTAAACACATCAAGTTTGAGTTTTAAGCCGAACCGAGCCGAATACTTCTTTCCTCAAACTCTATTCGTTATTCAACGTATTTTTTCGAGTACAAAATTAACGAGCGCGAGACGAGTTGAGCCGAGCTGAAATCAAAAAGCTCGCGAGCAGGTTTGGTTCGTTTACACCCCTAATAATTAATATTAAAACTCTACTTTGTTAGCATTAAAAATAGAGAGAGAGTTTTATAAGATTTATATTTAGTATAGTAAAATATTTTATCGTATACTAAAAATTTTCTTTTTAAAGTAATTTATAATAAGATATAAGTAATTAACACTTCTACCATATATTCTCTTGGAAAGTTTTTTATAACAAAATTCTCATAAGAAGATACAAAAATAAATGATGAAGATTTTTTTTAATGGAGAAATTTTATATCTTGCATTCACGTCATAACCAACCTTTTATAAATTATGACTAAAACAGTTTCATTTAAAAAAAAGTATTAATAAAATTTTTAAACATAACACACATCTTACGTATGAATTGCCTCATTAACTTTTCCAACTTTTGAAAAAATGGTAGCGTTTATCAATCTAAATATAATAAAATAATAAATAAATATAAAACAATAACTTAAGTTATCAGCAAAAATCATTTTTACAAATTTTCGAACAAAGTTTTCTGCGTCCAAAAAAAAATAATACATGACTGAGGAAAGCGTTCCCTCTTTGCTATGTAGGTGTTAAGAATCGAAAGATGGCATAAGAGAAATGAAGGGTGTTGGGAAAGTAAGATCGCGTACTTGGCCGAGTGAACTGAGAGGCTTATTGAGGGTATGGTGTAGCGCACTCATAGGAATACGATCTGTAGGAATTATTATTTATTTATTTTATACTAAAGTTTTAATTACATATACTTACTTAAAACTTAAGAATACCTAAAAAGTATTACTTTTTTCAAAGAAAACAAATACATTTAGTTTTATTATTAGATTTTTAAACCCAAAGAATAACTAAAAAATATCACTTTTTTAAGAAAATGATTACCTTTAGTTCTATAATCAAATTTTGTGAGCTAGCTAAACTTAGTTTCTATCATTTCATTTGATGACTAATAAACTTGATTATATAAAAAAATACTCTTTACAACTAAGACTATTATTTTATTATTAAAGTTGATAGTTTTTAAAAATAACACATAACAAATTATAAATCATGGATTCTAAATTCATTAAGATCCTTTGATTATTTTTTAATTATTTATCTTTTATTCAGGATGAATAGATTGGTTTTTATAATACATTTATTTTATCTTTTATAAATCATATTATTTATTATTTTTCATTTTTAAAAATCATTATTGTCTCTATTGGTGATATGTATAATCTCTTCATATTTCAACATTACATGCTTTAATTTTCACGTTCAATTTCATGCCAAATAAATTGATTAACCAATGTTTTCAAAGTATATTTATCTAAGCTTCAAAACAATAAGCACAACTAAGAGACGCATAAATAGCTCACACATGTATATTGTTGGTAAGTCACTATGTTTGACATATTGTGATCACCTTTCCCTAGGGTGGTAAATAGTAATCTAATTTGCCGATTTACCCATGTTGTTCCAAATTAATTGGAATGAAAATAATAAAAAAATTTATTCACCATATAAGAAAACTTATGAAAAACTCAAATTGAATAAAAAAACTTTAAATGTAAATAATAATGGCAAAAAGTTCTACCCTAACCAATTTATCAATTTAACCGAATATTATTTAATTATTATATATATAACTATAAAATTTATTTTTACCTTAATATTAATCGTAAAAATTTTTATTGTCAAAATATTACTTTGGTGACTTTATTTTATATAGATTATTTATTTACTCATTTTTTAAATTTATAATATTAAATTACCATAATTTGGATAGTTAAAACAATATATTTTGTGACGAAGAAAGTATTTTATATAACTATAATTTTTAACGTACATAATATTGTTGCGTTTATAATATGTAATGGAATGAAAATTTAAATGTATATTAACCATTTAACCGATCACAAAATAGTGAAAATTTAGTTATGACATAATCCTATAAACTTAATTAATAGCCAAATTATGGTAAAAGTTTTTTGAAATAGTAAATAATTATGATAAATAGTATCAACTAACCCCTAATCGAACCATGTCCACCCCTCCCTTTCCCCTACTGCGAAACTCATAGACCGTGCTCTAATAGAACTTAACAGTGCCATGGGTCACATCCTTTTATTTTGATTTTAGTTCTTTGCGCCATTATAGTTGCACCATATATAAATATGAAAATTCACTAATTAATTATCAGGAGCATAATTTTAATTTTTTTTTTAATTTTAAAAACTCTCCAAGCTTTATGGTTTGCTGAGTCAAATTTTATAGATGACTCTTTATTGACTAATTTAATAGTTAACTCTCAAAGTTATGTCATAAAATATTATTTTTTACATTAGCTAAATAAATATTTTTAAACAATGTATATTATGAGCTTATTAATTTTAATTGTTAAAAGAATAATATATACTAATTATAGATAATGTTTTATTTACATAATTATAGCATTAATATAAATGACCCCAAACTGGCTTAGAGTCGACTCCACTCCATAATACACTAAATCGAATCCGAATTTCAACTTTTTAAACTATGACGAGGAGAGCTAGCCTTCCAAATTAAAGATAAGACAAAGGAAGGAGCCTAACATTTGTCAACTGCCAAAAAAATAATCCAATAGCTCAATGAACTCTTATGCCTTCTTCACAATTAGCATATAAAAGCATATGACCAGAAGACAGTAACAGTATGAATAAAGAAGTTGTATTAGGTGATGCAATTTTGTAAATTACATTGTGATGAGTACAGAGCCGGTGATTTAGAATTGATATAAATCATAGTGTATTTTTTCCTCGCCTATTTTAGCTATTATGTAAACATCTTCACTGAAGATGGTCATAATCTAATATTCACGACCTAGTCGGACCGTCGGCCATGTTGTATCTAAACATACATATAATTAAGTTTTATTACATTGGTAATCATGTATACATTAAGGAGGAGAGCATGGTCATCGGCAATGACTCATTCTAACATTACATCAGATGCAACAACTCCCTTGTATTTTTTTTGTCAAAAAGAAAAAAAGAGTTGAAGTTTCTTGTGCAAGTAATCTCTCTATTGGGTCTGCAGTTCTCTATTAATTTGATCATATAGAATTCTGAGGTACTTATAATATCAAAGTTGAATCCAAAAAACTGTTACAAGTTGAACGAGATATCCCATATGAATATGTTTTAACGAAATTTGATTAAGTATAAAATTATGAATCAGATACCAATTCCATGAAAAATTAAAGATGAAAACGAGCTTGTGAGGTGAGACCTCACATCAGGACTCGTCAAAGTCGACGGTGCATAAAAAAATGGCAAGTGTCTTGCGAGGAATGCATATCACAAGTAGTATATATAATACACTCGAGCATTGTAGCTAACACACGCCATTGTAGCTAACTCAAACAATATTGCAATGAAGACAATGATAACTCTAGTTTATCTCCTTCTTGCTTTCGGGGTTGGGAGTAATGGCGTCTTAGCAGATTATGGATTGCAGTATTACTACTACCATGATACATGTCCTCAAGCAGAAGCTTTAATCTCAAAATTGATGGCAGATATCATCAAGAAGGACTCAAGAGTTCCTGCCAGAATGATCAGGATGCATTTCCATGACTGTTTCGTGAGAGTAAGTATATTAGTAACTCATCTCATTCCTTCACAAATACTGTTATTGTTTAAGTAACTTATATATGTATGAATGCTAAGAATTTTTTGCTTGATGTTACAGGGATGCGATGGATCTATTTTGTTGAATTCAACAGCAGGCAATCCTGCAGAGAGAGAAGCACCACCCAACAACCCAAGCTTACAAGGTTTCGAAGTGATCGACCAGCTCAAGGACGCTCTCGAATACCAGTGCCCAGAGATCGTTTCTTGTGCCGATACACTAGCATATGCTGCTAGGGAGAGTGTCTGGCAGGTAAATATATATATATATATATATATATATATATATATATATATAT